>ML792198.1:69482-80039 GCA_009831015.1 Picea engelmannii
CTCTGTGTGTCTCTGAGAGGTGTGGAGTTTGAACCCAAGCGATCTTCTCTCTCTGTGTCTCTGAGAGGTGTGGAGTTTGAACCCAAGAGAAGATCGCTAGAGAGTTTCTTTTCTCACCTCTCTCTCTCTCTCTCTCTCTGAGAGGTGTGGAGTTTGAACCCAAGAGAAGATCGCTAGAGAGTTTCTTTTCTCACCTTCCTTGAGAACTCTCTCCTGGTAGACCTAGAACCGATAAAGATTACCCCTACATGGCGTAACTTCAAAACGAGAAGCAAAGATGTAGAGAAGAGACTGAATAGCTTTCTAGTATTTGAGGCACTCTTGGAAATGGATTTCATGTTCAAATATAAGGTGGAGGATGGCAGAATTTCTGACCACCATCCTGTCTCTTTAAAGTGGAAGTCCATAATTGAATCCTCTCCAACTCCTTTAAAATTTATCCAGGTATGGTTGGAAGGTGAATACTTTAAGAAACTAGTGTCCTCTTCGTGGGAAATGTTGTTTCCCTTAAAGCCCGACCCTCTAATGGTTCAATTTGAAGCCAACCTAAAGAGAACAAAAAACGCCATTAAACAATGGTTTTTTATCTCGGAGATTGAAGACAAACTTTCAAGCCTCCTCAATAGAATTGATGAAGGCCCTCTAAGCCCGACTCAATTAGAGGAGCTAAAAAGATTCAAGGAAATGAGAAATTTGTGGCTGAAAAAAAAGGAGCGGGAGTGCCACTTGAAAAGTAGGGCCCTATGGTTACAGGAAAGAGATAACAATACGAAATTATTTCACCATTTTCCTAACCACAAAAGGAAAATCAACACAATATGGGAAATCAAGAACGAAGAAGGGTCTGTGGTAAGCTCTTTTCAAGATAAGGTCGAAGTTGGAGCAAGATATTTCAAAAATATTTTCACAGACCCTTCGGGCTACCCCATATAGGAAATACTTGAAATGGTGACAAAGTTTCAGTCGATCTTCTCAGAAGAGATGAATAGGTCATTGGAAGAGGAGGTGACCAAGTTGGAACTTTGTGCATCCCTCCCATCCATGCATAATGGAAAAATCCATGGGTCGGATGGATTCAGAGTTGAATTTTTTAAAACCTTTTATGACTTACTCAAAGATGATCTGCTTCTGATAGTGACAGAATCCTAGAGGGTAGGAAGAATCCATGGCTCTCTTAATTCAACGTTCTTGTGCCTCATCCCTAAAAAACAAAATATTGACTCGTTTAATGTAGTCTACAAGATGATAACTAAGATCATTTCCAGAAGATTAAGGCCAATGCTATGTGAATTAATCAGAGAGGAACATTTTGGTATTTTTCAAAATAGAAAAATTCACGACAAAGTAGAAATAGCCCGATAGGTCCTCCACTCTGTAAAAAAAAGAACCTCAAAGCGACCATTTTAAAATTGGACCTGCCAAAATCATACAACAGGGTGAATAGGACCTTCTTGCACCTGGCTCTTATTTAGGTGGGAATAAATTTAAATACTATGAATTGGATCATGGGCTACCTCCGGAGTGCATCCCTTGCCATTCTTATAAACATCTCACCTTCACATTTTTTCAGAGCCTTGAGAGGTCTACGCCAGGGATTCCTCGTTTCCCCCTTCCTATTCTTAATAATTGCATAAGCTCTGAGAAGATTGTTGAAGGAAGCTAGGTCTAATGGATTTTTGAGAGGGGTAAAAATGTGATGGATTCGGAGACGGTTTCTAATTTACTCTTTGTTGATGAAGTCATCTACAAGGTGTATGGATTGCTAAGAGACCTGAAAATCCTAAAATGAATCCTAGATTTGTATTGTTGAGCTACAGGAATGATGATTAATATGGAGAAATCGTGTATTTTGTTCAATAACTGCTTAGAGGTCAAATCGATCTCCTTTCTAAACTTAATCTCTTCTCAAAGGAAAAACCTAGCTAAAGGGGTAAAATACCTAGGTTTCTTCCTCAAACTGGACTGCTACAGAAAGGAGGATTGGGGGTGTCTAATTCATAAAGTGGAAGCAAGGATATATGTGTGTGTATGTGTAGGATGTTGTCAAGTAGATAAAGGATTGTTTTGCTTAAAGCAGTCTTGGAAGGTATTCTGAATTACTAAAATTCCATAGCAACAATCCCCAAAGGAGTTTTAGAGAAGGTGAGTATGTTGAGTTGTCGGTATCTGTAAGAGGGTCAGAACTTTCCAGGAGGAATTCACCTAGGCAATTGAGCTTTTATTGCAACTCCAAAGGAATATGGAGGTTGGGGCCTAAAGGACATACGCCCCTTTGCACGCAGGTTAGCTAGTAGGAATTTATGGATATTAACCCAAGGGAGCTCGCTATGGTTTCATGTTATGAACTCAAAGTACTTCACCAACTTATCTATAGTTGATTGGTTCCACGTGTCAGTTAAGTCCTTGAAGGGATCCATGGTCTGGAAAGCCTTGGTGGAAGCTTTCTCGATGGTAGACAGTTGCACAATATGGAAAATTGGCAATGGGAGCAGCTTTCGAGTGGGTGAGGACCCTTAGCTAGGGGTCGAAAGTAACTGTAGGATCTTGGAACCCCTGCCCCAAATCCTATGAGCCCTAATCATATTCAATATGTATGATGCTCGTATAGGGGACCCTCAGCCAAGAGGTCATGTAGGTTGGAGAGATGTTTCCTCTCTCGGGCTTCTCGATTCCCTGTCTGTAGAATGGGATGATTTCATTTCATTTTTGTGTGAAAACTTCATCACCATTGATGATGAGTCTATGGACTCATTGTGTTGGTATAAGAACCCAAAGAATGGGTCCTTCATGACAAAACTAGGCTATAAATCCTGGCAGGAAGATAGACTTGAAATCTCACTAAAATGGTAGTGGAAGCCCCCCTCAAATGTAAAATTACCCTTTGGCTTGCCTTGAATAAAAAACTCCTAACTTGTGATAACGGTTTAAAGAGGGAATGGTGTGGAGCCAGTCGTTGTGCTCTCTACAAATAAAACGTTGAATCAATTTTTCACCCTTTTGTAACTTGCCCCTAAGCAGGCCAGATCATGAAGATTATTAAGGATAAGCTTAATGCCAAAGTGGATTGGAACAGGGAACGCTTAGAATATTGTTTCAAGAACTGGATACAAGAGAGATCAGTTAGTCTTTATGCAGGTTTACCAAGCTTAATGATTTCTAATATAGGGTGGGCATACACGCTCGGATGCGCTCTGACCTCCCTCTCTCTACCCACACATTCCCTCCTCTCCAGGAGGGGCCTCGGGGCCCCCCGTCTCCCAGCCGCCTCCCTCTCCCTCTGCCCTGGATGCTGCAGCTTTTGCCTCTCTCATCGCCTCTCTTCCTAAGATGAACAAGAAAACCCCTCAAAATTTTGTGAAAAAGCTAGATCAAATCCCCTCGGTCCAGATACAAGGTAGCTCCAAAACCCTCACCCTCAAATTTGCAGAACATGCACTCATTGGACAGTTTACGGGAATCTAGCCTTCTCTGCGGGCTATCGCAATTTGGATCGAAAAGAACTGGAAACACCACCTGAAAGGCAATCTTTCGCATTTTTTGTGTGGAAGAGGCTTCTTTGCTTTTCTCTTCGAAGATATATTAGATCGAGACCTCATCTTAAAAAGTGGACCATACTTCATGGGCTCCAGAGGTATGTATCTCAATAGTTGGACCCCGGATTTCAACCCTAAGAACGATATCCCTAATGCAGTCTCAGTTTGGGTTCGCCTCCCCTTCCTTCCTCTACATTGCTAGAATAATGAAACTATTCCTTCTATAGGTAATACTCTTGGGCAATTTATAGACCGAGCAGAACCTAAAGATGGTCTTCAAGCATGTGCATGGATCTGTGTAGAAGTAGATCTATAAAAAGGCCTACCCGAAGCTATTAATCTCACCGTGGATAACTGGACCTATCTGCAACAAGCTGATTATGAACAACTGCCTTTCAAATGCAAAATTTGTCATGAGTATGGTCATTTTGTGAAGCATTGTCCTAAGTCCCCTCCTGAAAATCTGGCTAAAGAATCTAAGTAGTGGCAGCAGCCTAAAAGGAAAAATCAGCAAAGACACGGTCCGAACCCTAAATCCATCCCCATGCCTCCCCCTCCTAACCCTTCCCAAGATCCAGAATCCTCCAGAAATAATCTTGACCCAAGATCCACCCCGAGTGGAGCATCCCCCCTTGCAATTGTGGATCGCTTCCCTGTTTCCCTCCCCTCTAACCCATCCCCCTGAGTCTCCTATTCCCCCCTACGCACCGCCTTAGCCTCCTCACCCGTCTTCTCTGCCTGAGGATGGAGATCTAGAACAAATCTTGGAAGAAGACTCAGGCTCAGATACTCATGATTCCCCCATCAAAAAAGTAGGAAGAAAGACAAACCTAAACAAAAGGGAAGCTTCAGCCAGGAAAGAAATTGAACTTGGGAAGCAAACAACTTTGGACCAGCATGCTAGGAAAGAAACAAGGCAGACCAGGAATCAGAGTGGATCCAGCCCCCATAAAGGGGGGAACTCCAAACCTTCTAAATGATAAAAGCAATCTCCTAGAATTGTAGAGGACTAGGTAGCCGACATAATCTCTCGCTAATACATGACCTAATTAAAGCAGAAAACCCTCATGTACTTCTTCTCCAGGAGACAAAAAGGAAGGATACTGATATCCTTCAGGAAAGTAGCTACATCTGGCGAACATGAAAAGGTGTGGCAGTCAGCGCAAGAGGAGCCTCAAGGGGAACCTGCACCCTGTGCAACCCCAATATCTTCTCTCTTCAAAACTGGCAATCTACAATGCACTGGATCAAAACTTCACTTCTCCATATACCTACAGGTAAGATTCTGAATGTTATTAATGTGTATATGGCCGCTATTTATCAAGAAAAAATTGACTGCTGGTCCTCCCTCCAAAACCTTCAAGGGATTCTTGACTCCAAAGACCTCATAATAGTTGGAGACCTCAATACTACCATCCACCCTAAGGAAAAAAAAGGGGGTTCCCGAGTACGGGACCCTACTCGGGAGCATCTCGAGGATCTTATATCTTCATTTCATTTAATTGATATAAAGCCCTCTAATGTTCGCTTCACTTGGTAAAATAGACGACTATGGTCGGGGCATATCACTACTCGCCTGGATCGGTTTCTCTTAAGTAGCTCCTTCTTTGACGAGTCCTTTTCCCCCTCCTCTCTCATTCTCCCCTGGACTAGTTCTGATCACAGACCTGTCACCCTTACTCTTTCCCTCCCTGATAATTTTGGCCCCATCCCCTTCAGATTCAACCCCTTTTGGATCTTATATCCAAGCTTCTTTGATATTGTCTCAGACGCCTAGAACTATTGGATACAAATCTCTCCAGACTACATTTGGGAATAGAAACTAAAAAGAGTCAAATCAACCCTCAAGCACTTAGTGAAAAGCACCAAAGAAAAAGAGCATGAAGCAAAAAACAGCAAAATTAAGGAAATAGAAGAAAATAGATTGGCAATGGAAGAGGGACCTACCACTCATTATCTTCTTCTCAAAGAGCAACAAGACTTCAATGACTATCAAAAAATCCTTTACTTGGAGGAGGAAACTTGGAGGCTCAAATCTCGGAGTCTCTAGCTTAACTCAGGAGACAGAAATACGAGATTCTTTCAGAGACAAACCAAATCTAGACTTTGGAGGAACAAGGTGAAGGAGATCACAAAAGAAGATGGAAAAAAAACAGTTGACTTCCACCAAATTCAAGAAGAATCCAAAAATCACTTTGAACAACTTCTAACTAAGGAAGGCATTGCAAACCTCAACATACAAGAAGATCTGCTGCTAAACATACCAAATGTTGTCAACCAGGAGGATAACACCAAGATAAATCGAGAAGTTACAGAAAAATAACTCTATGAGGCCTTGTTCCAACTTCACCCAAACAAATCTCCAGGACCAGATGGCTTCAACGCTCATTTTAATATTAAATGCTACCATTTAATTAAAAGAGATCTCCTGAGGATGATTCAGTATGTTCAGAAATCTACAAAGTTGGGGGTCAGCACAAATTCCACCTTTTTGGCCCTTATTCCAAAGGATTCCAATCCTTCCTCCTTCACTAGATTCAGACCCATATCCTTATGCAATGTCTCCTATAAACTCATCACTAAAGCCATTGCCAATAGAATCAAGCCTCTCTTGCATAAGCTCATCTCTCCAAATCAAAGTGGCTTTGTCGAAAAAAGGCAAATGATTGACAACATCATATTGGTCCAAGAAGCCATACACTCCAGCAGGGAACGAGGAGACCAAGGAATGATTATCAAAATTGATATGGCCAACGCCTTTGAAAGGGTGAGGCACACCTTTGTGTTTGCAGTTTTGAAGAAATTTGGTTTTAGTTCAAAATTCATAGCTTGGGTCTCAGCATGTATCTCCACGCCTTGGATATCTCCTCTGATCAACGGATGTCCAACAAGCTTCTTGAAAAGCTCCAGAGGGCTAAGACAAGGTTGTCCGCTTTCCCCCCTCCTCTACATAATCATGACAGAAACCCTCGGTAGGCAACTAGAAAAGGACCGAACCTCCAAAATCATTCCCGGCATCAAAATAGCTCAAGGGGTGAAGAGAATAAATCACTCCCAATTTGTTGATGACACTCTCCTCATTGGAGGCGCCTCCATTGTCATGGCTAAGAGATTCAAAACTGCTCTGTAAAATTTCACCCAAGCCTCGGGAGCTCTCATAAATAGTGCCAAATCAAATGTCTATGCATGGAACACTCCCACAAGAACAGCTCACCTAATAGCAAGCATCTTTTGTTTTCCTCTCATTGAAAAATGGCAAACCTTCAGATACCTTGGCATCCCAATTTGTCTCAAATCCCTTCCAAATTCAGCTTGGAACCAAATTCTCGACAAGCTCAAAATCAAGTTGGATCATTAGGGAGCCTTTTGTCTCAATTTGGTGGGTCGAACTGTGCTAATAAAATCAGTCCTCTCTTCTCTCCCCATCTTTCAATTCTCCTCTCTCCTTGCTCCTCAGAACGTCAATTCCTCAATCTCCAGTCTCCCTCTACGCCTTCTCTGGGAAGGAGGAAGAACAGGCACAAAAAATTCCATCTTATAAATTGGGATATTGTAAAACACCCTAAGAAAAATGGAGGTCTAGGCATCAAAGATCCTGCCCTTTCCAACTTGGAAATGGGAGCAAAAATTTTATGGAACCTTGTTTCGGGAAGAAATGATTGGTGGAAAAGAATCCTTCTAAAAAAATATCTAGCCGGGGACAGACTCGGATGTTTAGACCAGCACCACTCCCTGGGCAGTGGATCACCAATAGGGAAGTTTATTTTTGCCTCCATTCCTCTCATTCAAAGTCAACTCACCTAGATCCCTGTAAATGGTCGAAAGATTCTTATTGGGACAAATAGCATCATGGGTAAGCAACCTCTCTGGAAGCATATGCATCTGGGACCGCTCATCAATTGGATTGACTTGCAAGGAAAAAAGTATATCTCTGATATCTCCTCCTAGAATGTTGACTCGGGAGAATGGATAGGATGGAACCTACAAAATCTTCCAAACAATCTCCAAGACGCAACCCACCAGCTTCAAATCCTTCTAAGAGGTTGCGCCCCCATTTGTAACACGCTAAAATATAAGAGAGGATGGGGAAATCGCATCTACTCTATTAAGAAAGGATATTCACAACTCCTCTCCCAAGTGAATCTCCCACCAAAGGATAAACTCCAAAATTCTCTCTGGAGCAATGATATTCCACCAAAGGTCAATTATTTTTGTTGGATAATGGCTCATGGAAAATTGCTAACAGGGGAAAATATTCTTAAAAGGAACATCCACGGGCCCTTCAAATGTGAGTTATGTTGCAATGCGATGGAAACCTCGCAGCACATCTTCCTTATTTTCCCTTTGGCTACCTTTGTGTGGAAAACAACTCTCCAAAGACTCCATTCGAGAATCAGATGGCCGACTCAACCCAAAGAACTCCTCTCAAATTGTACTTCCCTCTACCATGGTACCTTCAATAATAAACCTCTATTTAAATCCTTATACAAAGCCTTACCCAAGTACATTTGCTGGAAAATTTGGCTCACCAGAAATAGAACCATCATCTCCAATCTTTGCTCTCCCCCTGATCTTGTAGCCAAATAAGTCGTAGGCCTCCTAGCTTAATTCTTTCTTTCCAAGCCTAAAGCCTTCACTTCCACCCCCACCTCCACCATAGAATCTGACTGGATCTGCTCTTTTTTCCCCTCCTTTCCTTCCACTAACTATGCCCCCTCTCCCTCTAGATCCTCCCGGCATCTTCATGAAGACACTGAGTACCTACAATGGCGCAATGAGAAACAGACTCACATTCTCTACTTTGACGAAGCCTCAAAAGGAAACCCCAGGGTGGCAAGAGTGGGAGGGGTCATCATTTTCCCATGAGGAATTCAAGCACTCTCCTTTCATTGGAATCTGGACATCGCAACTAATAACCAAGCCGAAGTCTATGCCATGTACCAAGGCCTCCTCCTCGCCAAAAGCATGAACATCCATTCCCTCTTGGTGATTGGGGACTCTAAGATAATCATAGGCCATGCTCGTAAAGGATCCCACCCCTCAAATCTCCACTTAAAGGCCATTCTCCAACGAATTTCGGCAACTCTCAAACGTTTCCCCAATATCTCCCTCTTACATGTCCTCCAAAGAAATAACAAAATGGTCGACACACAAGAAAATCTAGCCATCATCCTGGAGCAAGGCTCGTTAATAGTTAGCAGCCTTACTCATTACAAACCCATCCCATGACCACGCCACTTGACACCTGGCAGTCAGCACAACTTCCCACTCAGTGCAACGTGTGGAATTGGATCTTGGTCTGGGTCGAGAATGCGTCCTGTCATAATGCCTCCCCTCTGCCCATGACTCCTGACACGCATGGTAGTTGCCAACAAATGCCCCACCTCACCTCTCGGCACCTAGACACCCTCCCCCTCACCTCAGCACATGTCATGCTACTCCTTATAATCATCTCCCCCGACTTGGGAGGTCATTTCGACATCCCTATGGTTGCTCCTACGTGTGGAAACGAAGTCTGGAGTGGGAAGAACTTGTTCAGCATGACGCCCAGGGCATACTATGCATTGATTTCAGGTAATGTGAATGGTACCAACACCAGCAGTGAGTATGGCTGCAGCTCGTGGCTAAATTTGGGAAATTGGTTCTGTTCTTTGAACCAAAGAAAGGTGATGGAGAAAATCATAGGAGGAGTGGCCCATCTCGTCAGTATTCTCTATCCTTCGTGGAGTAGAGCGAATCTCACTCCTTCCCTGAGCACAGACACTGATACCTGCGTAATCCAGGCACATAGAACAAGGATTTCTGACAAAATGAGAAGGAAAAATCAGCGAACGATTTCAGTGGAAGAGCATGACGAGCTGGTGAGAACGGTGCAGAACCTCCAATTGCAACTCAAGGCTCTATCAGCACAAGTTTTATCCATTACTGAAATTACCATCCAACACCAGGGAGAGCAACAGAGGAACAAGGATGAGTGTGAATCATTAAGGCAACATATAGAGGCTCTCTAATTTGTGGTTGGGCCTGCGTCGCCTTCAGCCTCCCCGAATACAGTCATCTACGACGAAGCCTCCTCGCTAGGACCACGACCGCAACTGGACCTCAATCTACGGCCTCTAGTCGAGGAAGAATCCCCTACACCAAACCGAAACAATTTCTAAGTGTATGTAGTGTTTTACTATGCTTTTACTAGGATCTTTTTGCATGGTTTTCACTGTAGTAGTTCAAATAGGATTTAGGGTTTTAGTAAACACTACCCCTACTCTTCACTTCCTTCTGGGAGCATATAGGGGAGTGAATTTTGATTTTTGCAACTCCTGTAACATAGATTTTGTACTTATCTTGTGTTTACTCGCAGTCCTTTTAATATAAATTTTACCATGTTTCTGTTAAATATATATATATATATATATATATATATATAGGGTGGGCCTACAACAATGTTATTTTCAAAGAAAAAATGGTGCTTCCTGAAGTAACAACATCCCTCAATCTTAGTCAAGCGATTGAATTTAAAGAAGACCCATGAGCACAGAAAATGCACATTCCTGTACTCCCCTCCCTTGACTATGAAATCTCGTGGGGCTAGTTTGACGAGGCCAGTCAAGGGCACCCGCCAAAATGTGGAGTGGGAGTTGTCTTATTTATTAATCAAAATCATTGCATTTACATCAGATATGCTTTAGGTGGAGGGTCAAACAATAAAGAAGAGCTCATAGTGATATGGATCCTCCTAGAGACAACAAAGAATAAGGGTATTTGGAAGCTATAGGTGTTGGGTGACTCCAAATTGGTTATTGAGTGGGCCTAAGGAAAAATCTATATACAAAACACCAACTTGGCCACAGTTATGAGAGAGATTCAGCAAGCATTTCAGTCCTTTGAATGGTTGTCTTTACACCACATCTTGAGAGAGCTCAACACCAAAGAAGATGAGCTTTCCAAAGAAGCTATGGAACTTCAAAATGGTGCCTTCAGTTTCTATGAATTATTTGAGGGAACGGAAACCGAAGCCATGGAATTC
>ML792198.1:80991-98724 GCA_009831015.1 Picea engelmannii
CAAGAGGAGGCATAAAAAACTGAAAATCCAAGTTAGAGGATGAATGGTGGCATTGAAGGAGTCGAGTTTCAAGTTTCAAATTGTAGGATAACAATAGTTGTCTCAAGTTTTATACGAACAATTTGTTAGACACGAGTAGAACTTATACAGTTTGGAACGTAATGAATAACATGTTGAAACACAACAAAGAAAACAATAATTTCTTAAAAATAATATTCAACCTGGAAATAATAAACGATAAAAGTGACATCGACACTATACTAAAAAACCATGGCTTGTATCTCTTAGATAACTCTGTCTAAACTATAGGAGACTATTTTTTAATGCAATGGAATTTCTATTGCACTTTAGATACACAACAAAAAAAATTGAGACAAGGCATAATATAATACTTTAGAACTTCTTTAGAGAAGCAAGATATAGAGGCAATTGAGTCATATCAACATGAAATAAATACATGTTCATTAATGGAAATGCACAATGCCAATGACCCAAAAGTCTACTTGAACAAAATGTCTAAGTTGGCATCAATCCAAATAACACCACATGACAAAGGATTATGGGGGGGCATTGTTTGCATACATTGGATGTCGATTGGCTCAAAATAGTAATAATAATTTGGTTAACTACACAATTGAGATGATACAATCATTTCAATTCAAACTTAGATACAAAGACATATAACATATTATTTCATGACGCAAATCAACTTGCTGGCCTTTTTGAGCCACTATTACATAAAAATTAAAAAATAAAATAAACTGTTCTTTTGACATTAAAAAAACAAAAAACAACTACGCAACATAATAGAAAAACAATAAGAACTTGAATAAAATACACAAAATGGAAAGAAAAATTGTAAGTCTAAAATGGACATTGACATTGTATTACAAAACATGGGTTATTTCTCTTAGATAACTTTGCACATTCATTAAGAGATTGTTTTCTTAATGTGGTGCAAGTGCTATTTCATTTTAAATACACATTAATATAATCAAGAGAAGGTGAAATAGAATATTTTAGATCTTGTTTGCAAAAACAAGATCCAAAGGCAATTGCATCTTATGAACATGAGAAAAATACATGTTCATTAATGGAAATGAATAATTTGACTAATCTTGAAGTCTATTTACACAAAATGTCTAAATCAACATCAATTGATATATTATCATATGATAAAGGACTATGGGGGAACATTTTTTTCATACAATGAATATCAAATGGACTCAAAATACCTATAATATTTTGGTCAAATAAAAAATGAAGGAGTTACTTGCATTTCAACTCAAACATAGTTACAAACATATATGACATATTGTTCATGATGAGAATCCACATACTTGGCATTTTGAGTCATTTTTGTGCAAAATAAATATGGAGACTTCCTTTGGTCTTTAAAAAAAGAAAGACAATTTGTCAAATAAAAAGATTGAATTCAAATCGGTTAAAGAAAATACATGTATGCTTTTAAATGAAGTTAATAGGGTTTCAAGATTCAAAAGCATGTATAGCGAAAGTTGTTTTCAAATAATTTGTCATTTGCAAATTAATGAATACGATGTATTGTGTTTACAACACATTACATCACAAATGTATTGCAATGCAATTATGAATAACAACTCTTTTGCACATAAATGCATAAAACAATATATGGGTGAAAATGTAATATGGAAGGTACCAAAAGTGGCAAATTGGCAATCTTACATGATACATTGACCATGCCATATAAACAAGGAAAATTTTAAGGTGGATTCTTTGCTTATAAGTGGTCATTTATGATATTGAATATGCAAACACACATGTGGTCTTCTCAAACAAGAAGCATCAAAACTAAGATACTTTCTTTTAAACGAGGAACGAAGGTATTTGACACCATTTGAAATTTGAAATAAGACACATACATAATATGAACCATTAAAAAAGGTACAAACAAGTATTAACGTAAACTTTGACATATTTCCCATGATAGATAAAAGTGAAAAAGTCTATCATTATGCAATGTGAAAATATTATTAAGAGAAAATATTTGCAAATAATGCATTTAGCACAAAAATAGTTCGATCAAAATATGAACTAGACAAAAGTTTATCTTTATGTGATATAAAAAAATGTCATTACAAGAAGCAAAAAATGCATTTAATAGAAAAGTAAAGAAAAGTAACTCACTGTAAAAATGGTAGACAAGGCAAATAACAAAATACAAAAAAATGTATTTAATAGAAAAGTAACTCACTGTAAAAATGGTAGACAAGGCAAATAACAAAATACAAAAAACATATTTTGGAGAGTAGTTGCAAAACCAAGAAATGCTATAATAAAAAATAAAAAAAAGAAAGAAAGCGCAATTTTATAGTTGTAGAAGATCATTTTGGAAAGCAAATAATATGTACCTATTTTTGGTTATGAAATATGCAAGACAAGTTGTTTCAAAAGAGACATGGCACTATTGAAACAAGGGTATAAACAAGTGAATTTGCGCAAAACAAGAACATCGAAATTAAACACAGTTTAAACAACGATTAAAAGAATAATTATCTTTGTACAATCTAAAAAAAATCATTACAAAATGATGTTGTTCCTAAGTTTGTAGTGGTTGAATGCATCAGAAGAAATAAAAGTATAGTTATAATGAAAATAATAAATGAATTAGAAGAAAGATTAATAGCTCCAGGTTTTCCATTTTTACAAATAAGAGAGCCAAGACAAATTTATCGAAAACCCGCAATTAAGAATTTATAGGGGTGTACTATTGACGTATCTAGGATTCAACACATGTTACCTCATAAATTAAATGAATCTGACACAACTTCAATAGCAATAAAAAAAAGTCTAAGATTTATGCTTATGTTATTGGTTGGTTTGTGATTATGTATTCATAAAAACAATTATGTAATAGAACACTTTACAAATTGGAAAAAGTTACAATAAGGGTAAAGTGGAACAAATAATTCATAGAAAACAAAGAAGCTTATGAAACCAAAACAAATATTGAAAATGAACAATCCAAAGAACAAAATAATGAATAATCAATTACAAAACATTGGTGCATGGATTCACTATCTTGTATAGCATTTATTATTTTCAAACAATTAAATAAAATTGCTCCTACTGAGGGCTACATGTCAAATATAAATTTTCCAAAATAAAAACTCAGGAGAAATGAGTTTTCCCTCGCTATTTTAGAGAGAGAAATGACCAGGTGACATAACAAACAAAAAATTTGTATAAAAACATTGTTTGATGGGAAGTTTTACATAATAACTACAACTTTACCTATCATATCACAAATTTGTTTTACAAAGCCATACATCTTATTTTGAATCAAGTCTTTAGTAGTATTTTCATTGGAATAAGAAAATGACAAATAAAAGGAAGAAAATTGATAGCAAAAGATGTTATGTCAAAACCAAACTTGGAGTGTATTCTCAAACTAGACGTTGGATACATGGATCTCAAAACACTTTGTGCATCACCAAACTATCTCCAACAAACATGTAGGAAGTTATATGAAGTTATATGAAATTATATGACAACCAGGACCACCAATTTTGTTTTTTTCCTTAAGTAGTGCAGAGCATTATTGGCCATCATTAGTTGATGCATTAAAACAAATAAGAATTGAAAACGAAATAGTAGATAATGAAATTGACTCAACGGTTAGAAACAACTCATTGACTTGTATACATTGCTATAAATAAAAAAGAATAAATGTTCAATGAAAATGAATTTGCCATGATGACAAATACTATAGAAAACCCAAGACTACTTCTATGTAAGTGAATTTCAATAATCTAGGAAGTGAACATGATAATGGATTATTATGGATAAAAGATGCACCAATCTATGGAACAAATACAAATACAAAAGTTGAATGCTTTTCCAATAGTTATTTGTATTGTGGCTTGACAAGTCTTACAAAAATGATCATTGCATATTCCATTTCCCACAATGTCTAAAGAAGAAAATGAGAGTACTTGAACCTATGCAATATGACAATGACACGACAAAAGCCAATGCAATCCTCATATTTGAAACAATAGAGCATTCTAAATATGATGAGACATATGTGTTTGATAGTTTTTTAGATGATATAAAGTTATCACGTGAGGACTACATGCATGCAATACAATATAGATTAAACCAAACAACAATGTTGTTACAAAGAAAAATAGTAGACATATGGACTCATAGTTTTGCATGACATATTCCAAAAGTTTGGAATGCAAATATATATTTTCAATTTATACTTGAATCCTAGATAGTAGTTTCATATTTGATGCAGAAGCATCGAAGTCATCCCGGGGATGACACGGTGAAGATGATTGTGGAACATAACACTGCCACTACGACGGTGACTAGTTGTTGTAGGATATGAATGGTTGTAGAATTTGATAGGATGTGGGAAGAGACAAGATTTCTGGAGATCATAATAATGTTACAGATTGTGGCAGTGGAGAAAATGGGAGTGTTTCTACAGGATGGACACATGATGAGAAGTAATGTGTTGTTGCATAAGCAGTAGTGGGCGTTACGGCTAAGGTGGAATAACCCTTGGCTGTTGAATTTCTCCATGTAATGCTATAGAACTAAGAATGGGAGAAAACAACAATGGTCATGAGAAAATTGCTCCAAAGGATGTGTTGACAAAGGAGCGCATTGTTGAGTCAAAGCTGGAAGGGCACGTTATAGAAGAAGAGTCACTAAGAAGAGGATGAATTTGAAGTTGGAAGATGAAAGGGCATGACGATTTTGTTAGGAAGTTGAAGGTGAATAGTTTTTGAAGGTAAATAAACATGGTGTCAAGTAGCTGGAAAGGGAGAGATTGCAATAGGAAGACAAATCGTGTGAGGAAGGGAGAGAGGATTATTTGAGGTTGTCGCAACCTTTGTTCTAGCAACACAACTAAATTTGTGAGATCACATGCAGCCATGGAGCTTGTGTATCTTATTTTGTATGAAAATAAATAAATGAATTAGGGTTTTGCATATTCAAACCTTATGCATGTGTATGGATGAATGATGTATGATGTTATATTGTTGTGTTATTGGAATGAATTGGTGCAATTTAATTATATTGCTTGAATGATTAAATCATTGTGGAGGATAGCTATGTTGTGATATTGTGGTCCAAATGGGAACAAGTCTGTAGAAGAATGTGCTTGGACTTTTTATCATTTGGATGTGGACGTGTGTCTGGGAGAAACCATGCAGTGGACTTATGATTCTATGTAGATGGGTGTGATTGAATAGTCAATGCACTATGTAATTTCATTGCAACAAAGTATTGTTGTGGAGATATTGTTGTAATTACATTATTGTGAGAGTTCAGTGTAGGATGCTCGTGAGGATGAGCATTTATGTTTGAATATGAACATGAGCGTAGAGATTTCTTGTCTAATCATGGAAGTGTGTCTGCGTCACATAGATGTGAAGGATCTGCAGATGGGAATGTTTCCTTGGTTTATGATCTAACCATTGGTTTCGAGATTGTGTGGAATAACTGAAAGGTTGATGTTGCGATGAAGTAGCATAAAGAGGTTGAGAATATATAACTATTGAAGAATGCATCATATAGGTTGTGATTCTCAAGTTGCAACAAAAGAAACTCTCGATTTGCAGCGAAAGAAATCCTCCAGTTGTAGCAAAAAAATGGTTGTGACTCCCGAGTTGTAGCAAAAGAATGGTTATAACTCTCGAGTTGCAACAAAAGAATGTGAAGTAAATGGGTTAGTACAGACTCATGCTCTATAGCGTCTATTTGCTTGTACTACAGGGGAGCAAGCATGGGTGTGTGATAGAAGAGAAGGAATTGGTAGATGCACAACCCTAGTGGTTGTATCATGATCTAGTTGAGGAATATCTGAGGTTCAAAAATGTAAGAGAAGCATTAGAGTAGCTGCATTTTCCCAATACTGTGCAAGAGCTTGAATTTCCACTACATATGTAATTTGGTGGGCAGGAGGTTGGAGATTCTCTGCATCAATATTGTATCTTCCACATGACAAAACTTGACAAAACATTGGCATATATGTCTGAACACATTGTAACATCCCGCTCTTGCGCACACTGAGCGGACTTATTCTTTGAGGACACTTGTGTGCAAGTGATCCAGGTCATTATACTATTGGTTGTTTTGATTATGATTATGAGATATTGTGGATTTTATGATATGTTATTTTTGTTGTATATACATCGACATGTGTTATTGATTAGGTTCTCCTGAGTGTGCAAGACTCTGGACGTTGTCAACTCCTTGGACTCTGGATTGAGTTAGGGAGTGGACTGTTAGGGTTTGAGGGTTGTTTATGTGATATATGTACATATGATTAGATATTATGATGTTGATTGTTATCGCTGACATGTTTCGTTGATGGATGCAGGATGACAATAGCTTGTCGACCAGACTCGCATTTGGAGTAAATGGGCCACGCATGACAACCGAAGACATTGAGGGAGAGGTGTGGAAGTAGCCCTGCCACGGCCTACGAGGACTCTCGTTGTGGCTCGAATTGTAGGTTAATGATTACCTAGTTTGAGAAGACCCACGATGTCGTGAGGGAAAACTGTGACAGTCGCTCAGGATGATTCTAAGGGACGCGCAATAAGGAAGGGTCCTTATTCCTTAGAGGCCCTTAGTCTCCCACAATATCACCTTACGGAGTATTGAATCCAGGGGTTTAATGTCTACCAAATTCAGTCAAGAGGCGAGTGCCACCCTTGGAGCACGTAGCGCGTCTTGATGGTCATCTCGTGCAAATAAAACAGAAAGAGGCGAGTGGCACCCTTGGAGCACGTAGTGCATCCTAAAGGGTGCGCCGCGATTTTAACTGTGGTAAGTTAATAAACCTAGTGCCTAGAAAACTATGCCTCCTTCGGACCTGGTTGGCCTTAAAATAGATGATGGTATGAGTAAAGTTTAATAACTAAAATTTCCCGTAAAAATTGTCGCTCAGCCTAGTGAAATTAAAACCTAGGTCTAAGTAGAACATGTGAACAAAGAAAAACAAAATAGACATGTAACAAGAAGGGGTGCAAGAAATTCAAACTTTAATTATTAAAGTAAAAATTATAATGGAGGATTAAATTTATTAAAAGGGTAAATAGTTGTTTTTGTCTACACTTGCTAATTCTGAATTTTAGTTAAAAAGAAAAAGGGGGAAACTTAAAGAAAAAGGGAAACTTAAAGAAAAGGGGAAACTTAAATAAAAAGGGGGATGTCTAACTTAGTAAGGAATCTAGCCTTTGGAACTTTCTATTTATGAACTCAATTGGGATTTAAGTAAGGCGTAATTCATTTAAGAATTGTAAGGGAATAATGGGACACTAAGGAGCATTTTTAGGAATCCTTTTAGGTGGGTGAGGGAAATAGGAAAATTTAATTAATTAATAAATTGATTTTCTGGTGCAACTAGGGGATCGGGCGACATGTGTACGGGGCAGGTTTTTCCTAATTAAATAAATGAAAAAGGAATCTAATGAGGGTTTGGGAAACTAATCACTTGAAAATTCTATAAAAAGGGTGGCGGAGGAGAAGTATGGATCACATCTATCTTGCGTAAGGTTACGCTGTCGAAATTTTATCTTGACTGATTTTCTCTTGTGGGAGTTGGGATACCTAGCTCGGGTCACGAGTGGTAGCTCGACCTTGTGAGGTGAGATGTGAGCTATCATTCTCTAGTATTGTGTGTGTGGCCCCTTTGCAGCTCGGGGAGCTCAGGGGGAAGAAGAGTACCCCTAGAGTTGGCTGGGAGGTACCAGTGAGGTCTCATTAGTTGGCAAGCGGAGCTAGACGGAGTGCGTAGGGGACAGCGACTACGGAGCATTCACATTTGGCTACGGTGCACATGTGTATAATTTGTATTGAATACTAGTTAATTTCTTGTATATGCATCTTTGTAACGTCGAATCAAGCATGCGTAAACTGTGTTAAATTTCAGTTGATTTTTCTGTTTATGAATTTTTAGCATGGCAAATGCACACATGTGTAGTTCGGTTGAAGGATAGATAAATTATTGTTATGCGCCTTCTTGGTTCGCCAATAGATAGAAATGTTCCTAAAAATGATGTTCGGTTTTTCTTGTTTAATAGTATATTCTGTTAATAAAATGGTTGTGTTCTCTTGTTAAAACTGATAGCTGCAATCTTGGACTAATCTACTGAAGTTCCTGTATAACCAGTTCTTTATCTTTTCCCTTGCTTGGTATGATAATCCTATTGGTTGTTGTTTGACTTATTTTTCTTCTTGATTCCCTCGCAACCCACCTGAGGCAAACAATCCCCTCTGGATAGTAGAGACGGATTTGCCTCCCTCCAGCCATCAATTTTTCGCTAGCACACTACCAGTCTGTCAACGCTTTCAACCACTTGGTCCCTCTCACTGATTCTGCCATGGATTGAGCTATTTCCCCAGCAATGAATGAGAAGAAGGCTCTCGCTTGGGCCATCGAGAGATACCTAAAGTGATAATCTCTTCACCAATTACTATCTCTACTAGGAAAGCGAGATGAAAATACCGAATTGGTTGGTATTATTTGAAGGTGAAAGAAGACAGATGGATCGGATCTATCAAACTTATTTTTGATTCTTTTTGTTGGCCAACTTCCAAGACTCAACAAACTAGAACACTATCGTAGTTGTTCTTGTATAAATTCCTGGAGGTTGTCTCCTTTTTCTCGTGGCCAGAACAATCCCATACCAACCCTATGCTTGTGTTAAATCTTTTAATACGGTTTTTTGTTGGACTGTGTTTGTTTCTCTTCCTGGAGTTATTACCTTAACACGTGTAGGCCCCAAACCCTTCCACCTGTAAAAATTTGCAGACGCGTGGTGCAGTGTGTTGGGCCCATGCGCTCCTCCCTATATGTGAGTGCATTGACGGTTGGGTTGTTATGACACCCAAGCTAATTAATCCTGCATTTTATCTATTCTGGTAGAAAAAAAAAATTAATCGTAAATCATGCATGGCTTGGGGCGGATTATGTGGCGTTAAAATCATTGTAATTGTTTTAACCACGTTTTTCATTTACCCATAGATTGGCATTGATTTTTATGGCAACATTTTATTATCGCAGCCTTGGACAGAGAACATGCGGTAGTTACTATTCCAAATTCAGTTTCTGACAGTCATAATTAATGGAAATCAATTGGTTGTTTCTTTTTATATTGAGTATTAAAGTTGACTTACTTTGATTATTTATTTTTATAGATATATAGACAATCCATGAAGCTACTGGCACGATTTTTAAATGCTTGACTCGATCACGAGAGCTCTCACATTGACATTGCATTTACCCACTAATTTTAAATAAAAACCAAAAATAGAAATGTGTTCCTTTTATTTTGATATACAAGACTTTAACATGGTCGAAAATTATTATTGTGTTGCTGGCAATGGTGGGGTTGTTTTATTTATTTATTTATTTATCGGTCCTTCGTGTAAATCAGAGATCGTGTTGAAGGAAGTGTGGGTTGCTTGGGGGAAATTAATTGATTTTGCAGTTACCTTTCATCTCTCACAGTTGCAATCCTCGGAATTAACAGTTTAACGTTTTCTTTTAGATACCACTTAAAACGTGAATTGCTTTTAGATCCTTTAATGGTTCATTGTGTTAATGTTGGATGTGTTTTCCAAGTTGTGATTAATCAGATGTCGTACTCACTTTAGTGTCATTTATAGCAGTTAGATAACAGTAAATTTGACTATCAGTTTTTGTTTTACGGTTTGAAAAAAAAAAAAAAAAAACAGTTCTTTCTCTCAAATGCATTTCAGATAAGACTCTAATAGGGTTTCAAGGAACCTTTGGAATGCCTTTAATTCCATCGTATAAAATTCAATTATGTAAATGATAATAATTAAATGATAATATTTATAGGATCATTTTTATAGGAATGCATTATGTTAAATTGATCATTTTTATAGGGTAATATTAATTTATTTAAATTATTTGATGTTCCTTCTTTCTAATGATAAAAAGGGGTTGTAATTAGGAGAGTGGATAAAGCTTTGATTTATGTTAGTTAATGGTGTATGATGAAAAAGTTTTTAATGGAGAATAAACTTTATAATTGCAGGAGTTAGAAGGATGTATTGTAAGTTGTAGTTGTATTAGTCATTTCTTTATTTAAAATGCCAAGTTGAATGAGTGTAGTTATTGTTTACATGGACATGATGTTTGCATGATTAAATAAAATACCCTGGAAGGTATATCACTTCTCACGCCTCAGATTCTATTTAATGAATGTTTGATTACATAGCATGCCTGGACCTTAAATAGAATTGTGCCTCAAGTTTATTATTGCTAGATAGATTGTGTATGTTAACTCTCTCGCATGCTCAGAAATTTTAGGTTAATTAAGGTATTGTCTAAATATTAGATTTTTCTGGTTGTGCGCGGTGAAAGGCCACAAATGATCGACTGTTGTTTATTTATTTGTGCGCCATGCAAATGTTGATCCTTTGATTGCTAATTTTTCACTCACATTGAAGGTTCGTGTTACATGTGTCGGTTGGTGTTGTTGCATTTGGTTGATTGATGTTGTCTTTTAGCTTAGTAGGAATTGTCTTGCTTGTGTCAGGCGGGATGTAGACACCTCCTTGTTCCTCAGAACAGTCGTCATCCTTGAGACCTTAAATGGTCAAAATCGATGGGAACCTGAGCTTGAGCGTTGCTTATGTGTCTTAGAGGTCCTAACCTTGCAGGGTAGGACGGGTGGGTAGTCATTTTTATTTTTGTCTAATCGGTTTTTTTATGTTGCTTCCAACTACATGATGTACTAGTATGCTAGGTCGTTACGTTGTTTGTTACCTAAATTGCGTGTGTTTTGTTCGTCATCGAGTTGCATTGATTGAATGTTGTCGTTGGTACCTTCCAGCTTATAAAAAAAAAAAAATTGCACTTGTTCTGCTTCGCATGTTGTCGTAACAACGAAGGTCGTTACATATGGTATCAGAGTCGGTTTGACCCATGACTTGGGATCACTACAACTTCCTTGATTAGATATTTGAGTATAAATTCGCTAATTAAATTGATGTGTATTCGCGCAGATAATCATGGTTAGAGGACGTCGTGGAGGCAGATAACGGGGTGCTAGGGGAGGAGACACGACGCCCCCAGTAGCATCCACGCCTGAGGGGTGTAACCCCCAGGGGGACAAACAGGTTGTTGGGCAGGAACAGATAGTTGTGGGTGATGTGGTTTGGCTAATGAGGTCCTTTCAGAGGATGTCTCAGGCACTGATCATCCATTTGGATAGAGATGAGGCCAGGGCGTCGACGCCTTCTGAGGGTCTACCGCGCGCCCTGTTTGGTACCAGTAGCATTCACCGCGAACTCGAGAAGGTCAAATTTCCTGAGTTCTTTGGTGCCCCGAACGACGTAGCCACAAAGGCATAGTTCAATAATATGGTGAGGTGCTTTGCACTTTGCAACTATACCTCCAACATGAAAGTCTGCATGGCGACCTTTCAACTGAAAGGGAGCACTCTTCTATGGTGGAAGACGCTCCTGTTGCAATTGAACATGGTCGTCGAAGACGTGTCATGGGAACTGTTCAAGGAACGGTTCCGGGAGAGGTATCTATCTGAGGAATTCATTGAGCATCAGCTCAATGAGTTCAATGCCTTACCACAAGGCACCATACGGTGCCTGAGTACGAGGCCCGCTTCATGGAGCTACTTCGGTATGCTCTGCACCTGAATACTGAGAAACTTAAGGTCAACAACTTCGTGTTCGGCCTTAATTTTAGCATTCGTGCAAAGGTGAGGATTTTGATGCCTCAAACCTTGCATGATGTTTTCTAGAAGGCCCTCATAGCAGAGGAGGAGCTTATCAGCAAGGGTTAGAGGAGGAGTCCAACGAGACCAGCGGGACATGTGTCATCTGGTGCACAGCAGCATTAGACCCCAGCTAGACATTCGCCAGGATATCGTGGCATCCATAGAGGATCCACTTTTTCTACACCTCGGCGACCAACGCCTCAGTGGCAGACTCCTTACCAAGGACCACAACACCAGCAGCAGCGTCGACCGCAGTAGTAGCAGTTTTGGCATGTTCAGCAAAACAAACTAGGGTTCCAGGCCGATGGGCCGTCAGCTTCTACTTCGGGTACCAGGAGTATTGGGTCGAAGAAAGGGTGTTGGACATGTGGAGAACCACATTACCATCATGACTGCCCAATGGAGAGGACCAAAGCATCTGGATCAGCTAGACCCACTACCGTGGGAGATTTGGGCAAGGCCCATCGGATTCATGCAACGATGAATAACTGCCAAGCAAAGCACCAGTCGACTGTGCTCGAAATGTAAGGTATTGTTGCTGACCAGACCCTTAGTATTTTTATAGATCCAGGTGCTACAGAGAGTTTTATTTCTGGTGCAGCGCTAAAAATAATTAAGGTAAAGGCAGTCAAACAAAACGAGTTTAGCCTTGTAGAAATGGCTTAGGGAGCCAAACAGAAGGTTGGAGGGAAGGTTACGGGTTGTATCCTTAACCTGGGAGAGTTTGTCACTAGGTCCAACCTATACGTCATGATCTTAGGGTCTTATGAAGTTGTGATCAGTATGGACTGGTTGGAATCGCATGAGGTGATACTCAACTGTAAGAAGAAATGGTTGAGCTTGGTCGATGATGAGGGACAGAGACGTGTGATTGTAGGTCGGAACCAGGGAGTTTCCCTGAGGTTCATCTCTTCCATGCAGCTATGAAAGAACATGTGCAAGGGATGTAAGCTATATCTGATCCTTGCATTAAACGCGAAGGGTGTAGCGGAAGGTCTAGAAAACCTTCTAGTGGTACGAGAGTCTGCAGACGTCTTCCCCAACGAGTTACCTGGGTTGCCACTGGAGAAGGAATTGGAATTTACCATTGACCTAAAACCAAGAATTGAACCAATAGTGAGAACGCCTTATCAGATGTCGACCCCTGAGTTACAGGAGTTGAAAATGCAACTGAAAGATTTGTTGGACCAAGGACTTATATGTAAAAGTGTGTCACCATGGGGTGTGCCTGTTACTTTAATATGGAAGAAGGATGGGTCATGGAGACTATGCATTTACTACCACCAATTGAACAAGGCAACGATCAAGAATCAGTATCTATTGCCAAGGATTGATGATTTGTTTGATCAAATGAAAGGTGCGATGGTGTTTTCAAAGATCGACTTGAGATCAGGGTATCATCAGTTCCGGATCAAGGAGGACAACATCCCTAAGACCACCTTTAACACGAGGTTTGGACATTACGATTTTACTATTTTACCGTTTGGTTTGATGAACGCCTCAAGGGTATTTATGAGTTTGATGAACGGGGTGTTCCGCGAATACTTAGACAAGTTTGTCCAAGTATTCATTGATGATATTTTGATTTACTCTTGGATGATGGAGGAGCATGACGAGCACTTGCGCATGGTACTACAGTGTCTACGAGAGAACAAATTGTTTGGGAAGCTATAGAAATGCTTGTTTTATCAATCGAAGATTCACTACTTAGGGCATGTCATCTCTGGCGAAGGTATCGTTGTGGATCTGCAAAGGTCGAGACTATTATGGAATGGCCTGCACCAATGAATTTCACCAAAGTGCGTAGCTTCGTGGGTTTAGCGGGATACTATATACGGTTCATCGAGGGTTTTTCAAAGATAGCAAATCCGATCACAAAATTGCAGAAGAAGAACAAGAAGTTTGTTTGGACCGAGAAATGTGCAAAGGCATTTCGGAGGCTCAAGGAGTTGTTGACGAAATCACCGATACTAAAGGTCCTTGACATGGACGTGGACTTCTTGGTATGCATTGACGCATCCAAGAAAGGCTTAAGCGGAGTCTTGATGCAGCACGATCGAGTGATCGCTTACATCTTGGGAAAGTTGAGAAGGCATGAGGAGAATTATGTGACGCACGATTTGGATTTGTTAACCATTGTTTATGCCTTGAGAGTTTGGAGACACTACCTTATTGGACGAAAATTTGAACTAAAAATGGATCACTATGGTTTACAGCACATCGTTATGCAATGTGACTTGAACGATCGACAACAACGTTGGTCGAAATTGCTTAGCGAGTACGATTTCAAGATTACTTACATAAAAGGAACAGTGAATAGAGTGGTTGATGTGTTGAGTCAGAGACCGCGCATATTTTTAGTGATGCCTCTTCAGACGAATCTACATGAAAATATTTCAACTTTACAGCGCGATGATGACTGGTACAAAGAGGTCAAGTATTTTATCGGACAAAACACAATGATGGTACCAACATTTGAGGGATTTACTCTGGACAACGACGAATTATTGAGATTTAAAAATCGAGTTTACATACCGCCCAACGGCGAGTTGAGGAGTTTGATCCTAAATGAGGCTCATAGAGCATTGTACATGGCTCATCATGGAGTCACGAAGATGAGGGAAGACCTTAAACCCTTATTCTTATGGAAGGGAATGAAGGCAGACATAGTCAACTACGTGGCAAGATGTCTAGAATGTCAGCAAGTGAAAGCTGAACATAAACATCCGGCAGGATTACTACAGCCACATGTTATTCTGGAATCTAAATGGGAGGTCATTTCGATGGATTTCATTGTTGGATTGCCACTAACGGCAAGGAGACACGACTCAATTTTTGTAGTAGTCGACACTCTGACAAAGAATGCATATTTTGTTCATGTGCGTACAACGTATCAGGCACTTGACATAGCTAGAGTTTTCATCAGCGATATTGTGAGTCTGCATGGCATGCCTAAGAGTATTATATCCAAACGAGGATCGATGTTTACAAGATGATTTTGGACTAGTTTTCAAGAGGCTTTGGGAACCCAACTTAACTTTAGTACCGCATATCACCCAGAGAAAGACGGGCAGACTGAGCGAATGAACCAAATTTTGGAGGATATGTTGCGTATGTACGTGATGGACCAACAGAAGCGTTGGGAAGAATTATTTCCACTGGTAGAATTTGCATATAACAACAGTTATCAAAGCACCGTTAAGATGGTGCCTTTCGAGTTTCTTTACGGGCGACCGTGTCAGACACCTTTGAGTTGGGATCGGCTTGAGGATAGGGTCCCGGTGGGACCGGAAGTGATCCAAGAGATGGAAGATCAAATGCAA
The DNA here is from genome assembly GCA_009831015.1 of Picea engelmannii. Classification (NCBI taxonomy): domain Eukaryota; kingdom Viridiplantae; phylum Streptophyta; class Pinopsida; order Pinales; family Pinaceae; genus Picea; species Picea engelmannii. The sequence continues at coordinate 96,089 of ML792198.1, forward strand.
ACATTAAGACAAAGGATCAAGGAAGCACAGGATGGGAAAAAGAGTTATGTCGATGCACATCGTGTCGACCGTAGTTATGAAGTTGGCGATCGAGTCTTCTTGCGGGTGAAACCGCATAAGAGTTCGATCAATTTTAGAAAGGGTGATAAACTCTCTCCTAGGTTCGTGGGACCCTTTGAGATTGTGGAAAATAAGGGGCTCGTGGCCTATCGACTAGCCTTGCCTGATTCCTTGAGGCATATGCATGATGTTTTTAACGTATCTGTTTTGAGACATTATGTTAGTGATCCTACACATGTTATTGATGTGAGTTCCTTGCAGGTATCAGACGAGGGTGTTTTCACGGCAGAGCCAATCCGCATCCTGTACCATCACATTCGACACCTACGGCGTTGAACAATAGATCAGGTCAAGGTCCACTAGGACAAATATAGTCCACACTCGACGACCTGGGAGGACGCATATGATATGCGTCAGTAGTTTCCATTTTTGTTTGATAGCTAGACTTATGATACTGTGATAAACTATATTTCGGCACTTACATACTTTGAAACTTTGGGATGAAGTTTAAAACAAGAGGGCGTGTATGTATCATCCCGCTCTTGTGCGCACTGAGTGGACTTATTCTTTGAGAACACTTGCGTGTAAGTGATCTGGGTCATTATACTATTGGTTGTTTTGATTATGATTATGAGATATTGTGGATTTGATGATATGTTATTTTTGTTGTATATACATCGACAGGTGCTATTGATTGGGCTCTCCTGAGTGCGCAGGACTCTAGACGTTAGAGGATGTTGAGGCATCGATGAAACTCCTTTGACTCTGGATCGAGTCAGTGAGTGGACCGTTAGGGTTTGAGTGTTGTTGATGTGTCATATGTACACATGATTAGATATTATAATGTTGATTGTTATCGCTGACATGTTTCGTTGATGGATGCAGGCTAACGATCGCTTGTCGACCAGACTCACATTTGGAGTAAAGGGGCCACGCACGACAACTGGAGACATTAAGAGAGAGTTGTGGCAGTAGCCTTGCCACAGCCTACTAGCACTCTTGTTGTGGCTTGAACTGTAGGTTAACGATTACCTAGTTCGAGAAGACCCATGATGTCGTGAGGGCAGACTGTGACAGACGCTCACAATGATTCTAAGGGGTGTGCAATAAGGAAGATTCCTTATTCCTTAGAGGCCCTTAGTCTCCCACAAGATCACCTGACGAAGTATTGCCTCCAGGGGTTTGATGTCTACCAAATTCAGTCAAGAGGCGTGTGGCACCCTTGGAGCAAGTAGTGTGTCTTGATGGGCACGTCGCACAAATAAAACAGAAAGAGGCCAATGGCACCCTTGGAGCACATAGTGCGTCCTGAAGGGCACGTCGCGATTTTAACTGTGGTAATTTAATAAACCTAGTGCCTAGAAAACTATGCCTCCTTAGGACCTGGTCGGCCTTAAAATAGATGATGGTATCAATAAATTTTAATAACTAAAAGTTCCCTTAAAAATTGTCGCCCAGCCTAGTGAAATTAAAACCTAGGTCTAAGTAGAACATGTGAACAAAGAAAAACTAAATAGACATGTAACAAGAAGGGGGGTAAGAAATTCAAACTTTAATTATTAAAGTAAAAATTGTAATGGAGGATTAAATTTACACTTGCTAATTCTGAATTTTAGTTAAAAAGAAAAAGGGGGAAACTTAAAGAAAAAGGAGAATGTCTAACTTAGTAAGGAATCTAGCCTTTGGAACTTTCTATTTATGAACTCAAATGGGATTTAAGTAAGGCGTAAGTCATTTAAGAATTGTAAGGGAATAATGGGACACCGAGGAGCATTTTTAGGAACTCTTTTAGGTTGGTGAGGGAAATAGGCAAATTTAATTAATTAATAAATTGATTTTCTGGTGCAACTAGGGGATCGAGCGACATGTGTACGGGGGAGGTTTTTCCTAATTAAATAAATGAAAAAGGAATCTAATGAGGGTTTGGGAAACTAATCACTTGAAAATTCTATAAAAAGGGTGGCGGAGGAGGAGTATGGATCACATCTGGCTTGCGTAAGGTTACGCTGTCGAAATTTTATCTTGATTGAATTTCTCTTGTGGGAGTTGGGATACCGAGCTTGGGTAACGAGTGGTAGCTCGACCTTGCAAGGCAAGCTCGGAGCTAGCATTCTCTGGTATTGTGTGTGTGGCCTCTTTGTGGCTCGGGGGGCTCGGTGGGGAGAAGAGTACCCCTAGTGTTTGCTGGGAGGTACCGATGAGGTCTCATCAGTTGGAAAGCGGGAGATGGATGGAGTGTGCGCGGGACAACAACTATGGAGCATTCACATTTGGCTATGGTATGCATGTGTATAATTTGTATTGAATAGTAGTTAATTTCCTGTATATGCATCTCTGTAACGTCGAATCACGCATGCATAAACTGTGTTGAATTTCAGTTGATTTTTTTGTCTATGAATTTTTAGCATGGCGAATGCACGCATGTGTAGATCGATTGAAGGATAGTTAAATTTTGGTTATGCGCCTTCTTGGTTCGCCAGTAGATAGAAATATTCCTAAAAATGATGTTCGGTTTTTCTTGATTAATAGTATATTCTGTTAATAAAATGGTTGTGTTCTCTTGTTAAAATTGATAG
>ML792198.1:134263-147863 GCA_009831015.1 Picea engelmannii
CCCAAATCCACGAGAGAACGTGGGGAGGCCGAGCATTTTCGGAATATTGGGGGCTCAACAACAAGAGCATCATATAGACCCATTTAAGGGCATCACATGTCACTTACAAGGAATTGAACCTGGGTGGGGAGGGTAACAACCATTCCTCCCAACCACCCAAGCTACATCCAATGGACACGGTTTAACAAAAAACATTAACCACAGAGCTTGTTTATTAATGCAGAGTTTTAATACCACTTTTATTTTATTTTTATGTGACATATACAAACAAGAAACATATTGACATTTCTCATTCTTTTAATTGTGAAATATATTATTATTGTATTTTTTTAATAAAATGAGAATTAACAAACCTTTTTCTTAAAATGAATTTGGTTTCAGAATGTTTTTTTTTTTAAATAGGGTAGAATTAATTAATTTATTTTCTGTCTAAAATATTTATCATTTTATATCAATTGAAAGAATTGATCCAATGTTATATAAGCCATAATATACTCTAATTTTAATACTAGTGGGACGACTAAAAAGGAATGGTGGCTCTTGGTAACATAATGGTTAATTGATTGTGGGATAAGCATATTCGCTTACTTGACTACCTAACATTTGTGTGTCTTGGAACTATTTTTATATCTTAAAGTAGTATAATTTTATTTTAATCCTTTTTTGAACATGCTTCAAGTGTAATTGAACATAAACAAACTTCAGTTTTTTGTGATGATGGGTAGGACATAGGAATTTTATGTTAAGGGCTCAACAACACTCATGAATGTCGTGGGTATTTGACTATGTATTTTTGTTATATTGATAAAAATACAAAAAAAAATTCCTTAGAATAATTACCTTTTATTTTTATTTTTTATTATAGACCACTTTAACATAACAAAGAAAGTAATATAAAGGTTAACAAAATTTTGTTTGAAACTAAATTAATTGCAAGTATTTGGTTATGAGTCTTTGCTACATATATTTGGTTTAATAAGTACAAGTTCAATACTAGGTGAGAGCTTTGAACTCCCATTTGCTTGTTGTGCTTATTAACTAGGTGTCCCTCTTTTAGTGCATTATCATTTAACCTTCCGCCATCAAGTCTGTTAGGGACCTAACCTCCCTAACCCCTCACATAGGTAGAATAATATATTTTCAATGCAATAAAGGTTGACATTAGTTTATAATGCCTATTTAATAAATGGGAACAAGTCAATGTAAGAAGACCTAATAGAAGCTTTCGCTTCTAGAAAGATCTTCCGCTAGAAGGTTCTTTAGAAGATAAAATCGGTAGAAATAAGAGTAGGATGCATGAGAAGTCTTTGTCTTGAGAATTATTGTAATAGAGCTCTGCTCTATTGGAAGTTTCCCCCTCAAAGAGGCAAGTGAACATTGCTTTCTTGAATAAAGGTATCATTTTTGGTGTTGCTCTTCTCGATATTTTGTTGTTCCATTGATATCTGTTGAATATTCTTGCTTTTTCATATTATATTACATCTGGTACCTTACAAGTGGTATAAGAGAAAACAACTTTCAGACATACATTTGGGGCAATAAATCTATAAAAAGGAAATGTTGGCTATTCTGCATGTCGTGGATGTCTGGCGTCCTTATCTATTAGGGTAACGCTTCCAGATTAAAATTGATCACCAGAGCCTCAAGTATTTTCTAGAACAAATAATTTCCCTCCCGAAGCAACAAAAATGGGTAACCAAGTTATTTGGATATGATTATGAGATCATTTACAAGAAGGGAAAAGAAAATGTGGTCTTTGATGCTATTTCTCTAAAATATGAAGAAGAAGAAGAAGGGTCCCTCTTTTCCCTCTCCTTCATTGTATCAAATTGGCTCCAAGCTACTCTCTAGGAATGGCTGCAAGACCCCAAAATCTCTCACCTAATCCAACAATTGCAAGAACATTCTCCAACTTCTCCAGGGTACTATTGGCATAATAATGAACATTGCTACAAAGGTCGTCTATATTTAAGCAAACAGTCGTAACTTTAATCCATGGTGTTGTTATTGATGTTTTGGTAGCTACGGGAGGTATTAACCTCCACGTGTAACCTATGACTTAGAATAGAATATTCTGGAAGCAAGTGAACTATTAAACAGATTTGTGGAAACCCTAGAAGACAAGTCGGCCTAACATAATAAATAATATTAGATTATTATCTTCCAGAAATGCAAGTCGACTCCACAGGAAAAAGATAAATAAAAAATATAATTACCAAAAAGTCAAGTCAGCCCAGCAAGAAAAGTCATTGGACAGATTAATATAAATAGAGGATGTTTTAGCTCATTTGGATACCCAGACAAAACGCAAGTCTTGTGGAGAGTTGCAACTATAGCTGCAAGGAGGAATAAGGGTGTATAGTCACCTCTTGGTCTTGGTCTCTCTCTAGTGCTATCAAGTGATTCTCTTGGTGATTCTCTTGGTAATATTCTTGCTAAGTATGACGCAAGGTTGAGAGAGTATTGTAGTTGCAGTTGCTACAGTTTTGTATGGCACTTATTCTGTGGATATGGAGACTCTCTCTCTTGTGCACTACCATTGGAGAAGGAGCACTCTACTTGTCTTGAGTTGTTGTTGCAGTTATCATCTAGGGTTTATCTATTGGTTCTGGAGTAGGCTTGCCAAAATTATTCTAAGTAAAGGTTAGTGTGCTCGGGGGTGGCATATGTGAATGCCTATGGTTGGGTGACATTGATATGACATTGTCTATGGTTAAACGAGCATACCAAAATTTCAACATAGTATTAGAGCTAGTTTCCTTCGTAACAGTCTATCCACTGGAAGGAATATCCTCAGTTTCCCCCATTGCCCAGCTCATTGAGCACTTACTGAACTCACTAAGAAGGTTGTCTAAGTAGGGCGCATCTCTTCCTTGGATCAAATATGCAAATTTTTGAAGTTGAGAAATTAGGGTTTCCTCATAAAACCCTAGGTCTGCAATTCCAATTGCTTCATGTCAGTTGCAACACCGGTTGCAGTGCCAATTGCAGCACCAGTTACAATGCCAGTTGTAGTGTCAGTTGCAACACCAATTGTAGTGCCAACACCAATTGCAGTACCAATTGCAGTGAAAGTTTATGTGAAGTGTTGGGACTAATTTTTGTTTGTCCTAGTGCACCTTACCCTAGCACGTCTCCAAATACCTTTATATTACAAGTTGGAGCACCTTTGAAGTTTTAAGGTTAGTCATTACTTGTCGTTGTTTTCAGATGGTGCCACTACATGTCGATGCTACCAGAGGTATGTACTTATATATATTTAAACTGTATCACTATTCTGAGTGTGATTGTAGGAGAAGGGATCTCTTACAATCACATATCCATAGGGATATCAGACCCAACACATTCAGAGGAACAACACACTCCAGGTTTGATTGTTTTCATATGCCTCTAGATGTTATGGCATTATTGTAATCTTATGAACATCTAGTTGTATTTTGATCTATTGAAGTTATAGTAACCTGTGTTCAAAGTTAAAGTTATAAGTTGACTCTAGTCAAAGTATTAGATTGATTAAGGTTGAGATTTTAGAGTTTATTTTCATTATATTCTCTAACTCAGATTTATGTCAAGAAAACATATTATCTTAAGTACAAGGGACAGGTTGAAGAGAATATTTGTCATCTTGAGTGAAGGAAACTCGGAAGAAAATCAACAACACTCATTCTAGAAGATAAGACTCCAGGTTCCAAGTTTGATTGATTAAATTAATAAGTTTCCAATTTGCACATATCAAGTTTGATAATTGCTACATTACTAATTGTGACAACAATCCTTGAAATGTTCTATTACTCCTAGTTACAATGAATACTTGGCAGCATGTGAATACTATTGATATAAATGCTTACTGTACTTGGTCGCAAGATAAACTAACATATCCTCTAGGAGATACTTCTTGTTTTGATTCCAGGTAGGTCACCTTGGTAATAATATGATGATCACGATGAGCTTGTTTTTTTATTCTTGTTGACATAGATATGTTCTTATGAAAATGCTATTAAACTTTTTGTTATATTTTCTTGTTTCAGGTAGGTTACCATGGAGGAATGATTGATCACAACACTAGAAGAGTGTTGTTCCTATTTCTTATTATTGTATTTTTATTTTGGTTCTTTTTCCAGGCAGGTCATAAGCAATAGCTCTGAGAAGGAGATACTGTGATTATTGTTCTTGTTCTTGTTTTTATTATTATAAGAGTCTTATTCTTGTATAATGTTTTTCCCTTTGTTGTCCTTGTTCTGGGCAAGTCATAGGTGATAATTATGAGGGAATTTATAGTGACGGTTGCAAGAGACAACATATTAGATGGTCTCTAGTTTGAGACATGGAACATATTATCCAGATAAGAAGTTGTATACACGATCGTATACATCCATGTACCAAAGAATAAGAAGATGAAGAAGGGTACTTTTGTGAGATACATAGTATATCATATGGAGATTGATTGTAAGGAGCAGAAGTCTCCAAAGATGACCAAACAAATCCCTCTAGTGCAATTGATCACTCTTCAAATCATCAGGAAGGGTTAGTAGAGCCAGAAGGGCCTACTCATAATCATTGCAGTAACCAAGAAGAGACCAACGTGGTCCCATGAAACTTTGCAGGATGCAACATTGATGAGCCATATCATGAGGAGCAGATAGCTCTGAAGATTATACAAACTCAGAGGGAGTCAAGCTTCAGAGGGAAAATTGAGACTTAGAGACTTTCAGATTCAGATGGAAGAGAGAGTTGTCTTATGGAACTGATAGACAGATGCCATGGGTTGAGAAGGCTAGATCTAAGCTTCAAAGGCTTCGAGGAGATATGAGATCTTATGGGAAGATTCCATTGCTTCAGTAGACTTTGCTATAATGACCAATAAGGAAGCCAGTTAGAAGGATTGGGCTACATATATTTTCCTTGGTTCTGAGACCAGAAGGGAAGTCAATGGTGACTTACAAGTTGATCTACAAGATCAATCATGTTGCAGATAAATAACCTAGAGACGTACAAAGCCTGATTTGTGTCCAGAGGATTCTCCCAGCAAGAGAGAGAAGATTATGACAAGACACTTGCTCCAGTATATTGCTACCAACGAACAGGTAGCAGATATGTTGACCAAGCATATGTCAAGGACAAGCTTGGAGTGGTCCAAATGTTTTTCTCAAATAATGAGAATTGATGTATTTTCTAGTAGTTGGAAGTGATTTAATCCCCAGTAGTGGGAGCTACCCCAGCACAGGTTCGTATGCTACTCCAGCGCAGGTTGGTATGTTACCCTATCGCAGGTTGGTATGATACTCCAACGCAGGCTGGTATGTTACCCCAGCGCAGGTTGGTATGCTACTCCAACATAGGCTGGTATGTTACCCTAGCATAGGTTGGTATGCTACTCCAATGAAGGCTAGTATGTTTCCCTAGTGCAGGTTGTTATGCTACTCCAACACAGGCTGGTGTGTTACCCCAACGTCGATTGGTATGCTACTCCAACGTAGTGTAACACACCCAACCCCTAAGTACCCTTTTTAGGGATGGGGCATCAAAATTTTGCTTTCCTTAATCATCTTGAATCCTCTTTCCGGGGTCTCCGGCCTGTTCTACTCAACTGTAGCTTTCTAACGGCTGCTACCAGGCTCAAATCTGAGCTCTGGATTGCAAGTTATGGCCTCCCAAAGATCTTTGGGAATTATTAGTCAAGGGCCACGTCGCGCCCATGTAGATTCGTCTCATTCGTGCCATCCCAAGTTCCCTGAAGTCCCGAAGATTCCCCAACATTCCTGCATCTATGGTGGAAGTCCATCCACCGTCAAATCCGATGGTGGGACTTCATCCTCGTTTAACACATATTCTTAAGGGGGATTTGGCGTTCGACGTTGAACACCGCTTTTTCTTTCTATGCACATATCCTTCAAACTCCCGAAATCCTGAACTCCCAAAGCGCCCCAAAATCTTACCACATGGCTCCGACCTTCGGCCTTTTCAACTTATCTAGGATACTACACCCCAAACCTCCAAAGTTCCAAAGAGTACACCCTTACACATGATGGCGTACTAAATGCAGAGGCAAGGAAAGGTGGGTCTCAAGTATTCCACCCACTAATAGGTCGAGCGAATAAGTGTCAGGGGCTGACACGTGACAAGGAAAAATATGACACGTGGCCCCTTCAGTGGGTGACATGTGTTATGTTCTAATGGGCACATAGGGTCTGGTAAAAGTGAAAATCAAGGTGACACGTGGCACATCAAACGTGGGTCCACGTCACCCTGGGTGATGTCAGCGTACCACATCACTCCGAATTGATAGCCTTCCTATGCCGCTTAGATCTCACGGTCAAGATGTGTCCATGTAGATCCATTGATCTACGACATTCGTTACTTTGTAACTTCGATGTTCAAGGGATCCACCGTGTAAGTTCATCTTTTCTCCTAGAGTGGTCAACGCAACATCCTCAGGTCTACGGCTCTTGTCACTTCGTGAGTTCGATGTTCAAGGGTTCTGCTCGCTTACCGCCCAGTTTCTCCCAGAGTGGTCAAAGTCGAATTGACCGCAACGTGGATCCAACAGCCAGGAAAGATCTCGAAGCGTCCCTAGATCTACGATTCTCGTTAATTCACAACTCCGGCATTCAAGGGTTTTGGCGTTATGACATCTATGTTCTCCCGAAGTAGGACTTTGCTGAAGTGTTATACACTAATCTTTCCATTGGTTGATTAGATGGTTGGGAGGGGTTCTCAATGGACTCCCTAGATCCACAACTCACATTCATTCGCAACTCCAACATTCGGGGAATTTGGTGCTATGACACCTCTGTTCTCCCGAAGTGGTCAACACCGGATTGACCTTGGCGTAGATCCAACGGTCAAGGAGGCTCTCGAATACCCTCGGATCTACGACTCCCATTACTTCATGACCGGCAAGTGGGTCAAGATTTCACGGTGGGGCAGGTCCAACAGTCACGATTAAGAAACCGCGAGACGTAGGTCATCCTTGCTAGTAATCGTACCCATAGGCTACCTTCGGTTGTTTTCGAGGGTTGTGAAGTCATACGTCCTAGAGCTCCAAAATCCCAGAGTTCTGAAGTCAGAACAGCTTCGCTCCTTTCGGACCTAGTGAAGGGTTCATAGGTCTTGGTCATATGGAGCCTCTAATAGGTATCAGGGCTGCACTCCTAGTTTTTAGTAATGATTTCGTTAGGACCGTGGACATGAGCCCTCGATCACACCGACGACTGGTTTGAAGGAGGCACCCTCCCTCCATAGAGCTTGAATTTAGTATTCCCGTGAAGGTAAATTTGAGAGGTCAACAGGACTTAAGTATTCCAGTTAACTCTACCCTGACTCTCTTACATTACAAGGTCAATCCTTGGGAAAAATTCCCTTAGTAAATTTCCAGCCAATGCAGAGACCGTATCTTATTCTTAGACTCACTTACAGACCCACATACCATAACTCTCTAGCTGTTAAGCTGAGGAAAACATAAGACCATTCAAAAGCATGGGTTCACAGAAAAACAATAAGCATTTCTACCTTAATCATCCAATACAGATTTTAGTCATAGACATGTATATTCAATCATCATTTAAATTATAGTATGCAGGTATAAGAATAATTATCATGGAAACCAGATGGTGAAGCAACTGTTGATAGGGGTGTTTGTTTACACCCAACCGTTGTCACAACCACTCCTAAATGGATTTACCGTTGGCCACCCCCTAGCCAGACCATGATGCTCTGAGAGAGACTCTTTCTTCTTGTTCAGTGACTGTTAAGGACGAAGGTTACTCTCCTCCTCCCACGGGAACTTGGAAAAACGTTTTTCTCTCTACCAAGCAAGGGGGTCTGCTATGAGTACTTCCACAGTCACTTGTCTTCTCTGCAACCCGGTTTATCAACTTGGAATAAAAATGTTGCCAACAACTTCTTGCACCCAGAACAAACTTGTTTTTCAATTCTCTTCAGAACCCTTAAGTTGCACATGCTCTTATCCTTCGCAATCCCCTCTTCCCACGAGTTCCCTTCTTTTATTGCCTTCCTCAGCAAGATTGTGTGGGTCTGAATCCCTAACTCGTGGTCAAGTCAAGGAGTCTTTCAGATGGGTAATCCATCCATCTTCTCAATAACTCTTGATGAGGATTCCCAACTACCAGCCTGACTGGTAACTTATTTTTGGGTCAGTGGACTGTTGTGGGTTTAAGTAATTAAATCCAGTAAGGTATTGGTCTGGTGGGGGTCATCTCATGGTCTTGATCATCTCATGGTCTTGATCATCTCTTGGTCATGGTCATCATCATAGCAAGAGATGACCAAGAGATGATTCTATGAAATGGTTGAAATGGTTGAAATGGTCATCTCTTGGTCTTGGTCTCTCTCCAACGCTATCAAGTGATTCTCTAGGTGAAACTCTTGGTGATATTCTTGCTAAGTATGGCGCAAGGTTGAGAGAGTAGTGTAGTTGCAGCTGTTGCAATTGTGTATGGCACTTATTATGTGGATATGGAGTCTCTTTCTCTCTTGTGCGCTACCATTGGAGAAGGAGCACTCTACTTGTCTTGAGTTGTTGCTGTAGCTAACCGCTAGGGTTTATCTGTTGGTTATGGAGTAGGCTTGCCAGAATGATTCTCAGTAAAGGTTAGTGTGCTCAAGGGTGGCATATGTGAATGCCTATGGTTGGGTGACAATGATGTGCCATTGTCTATGGTTAAACAAGCATACCAAAATTTCAACAGTTGTATGAGCTTCATGCTTCACCCACAGTTGGGCATTCAAGGTTTACCTAAACCTATGAAAGGGTCAAACGTTCTTTTTTCTGGGATGGTATGAAACAATACGTCCACACCTTTGTGGTTGAATGTGATATATGTCAATGCAACAAGGGAGAAACAATCAAAGAACTATGCACACTGCAATCCCTTCCAATTCCCCCTTCTATTTGGCGAGATATTTCTATGGATTTCATTGTGGGCCTACCTAATTCTGATAATAATTTAGTCATCATGGTGGTGGTTGATTGTCTTTCCAAATATGCTTATTTCTATGATTTTCAACATCCCTTCACTGCATGCACAGTGGCTCAATTTTTCATGGATAATATCTTCAAACTTCATGGAATGCCTCATTCTATTGTCTCTGACAGGGATCCCACGTTCGCCAAAATTGTTTGGTAAGAATTATTCAAGCTACATGGCACTCAATTGCATCTCAACACTGCCTATCATCCTTAGACCGATGGCCAAACTGAAATTGTCAAAAAGTGTTTGGAAACATATTTGTGGGGTTTTTCATCTTACCAACAACATCATTGGGCTAAGTGGTTACCACTAGCTTAATGGTGGTAAAACACATCTTACCATACAACTACTCGCATGACTCCTTTTGAAGAAGTATATGGACAAAAGCCATCGTTGATTCTCTCATACATGCCAGGTGTCTCGAAGGTTCAAGAGGTTGACAAAAATATTACATTACATGAGGTCATTCTCCGTACCCTCAAAGAAAATTTGGTGATGGCTCAAAATCGCATGAAGCAACAAACCGATCAAGGTCGTTCCAAATGTCAATTTGCTGAAGGGGACCAGGTGTTTCTTCCTCTACAAGCTTATAGGAAGACTTCACTCAAAGATAAACATTGTCAGAAGCTTGCTCCCAAAATTTATGGTCCTTATACAATTCTCAAGCACGTAGGGCTAGTTGCCTACCAATTAGCTTTTCCCAATTATTCTAAGCTCCATCCTATTTTTCATGTCTCATGCTTAAAAAAGGTGACTGGAACTAAGTGCCAAACTCAAACCAGTCTCCTTGAGTTAGATGAAGAAGGTTTCATTTGGTTCCAGCCCCAAGCAGTCTTGGACCAATGAGAGCGGCGTCTACGTCAGCACACCATCAAGGAAGTGTTAGTGCAGTGGAACTATACAACTCTAGAAGATGCCACTTGGGAGCCTGCCACCATTCTGCAACAATTTCCTCATCCTAAGCCTTGAGGACAAGGCTATTTTTCAAAGTGGAGGGCATGTTAGGGACCTAACCTCCCTAACCCCTCACATAGGTAGAATAATTTATTTTCGATGTAATAAAGGCTGACATTAGTTTATAAGGCCTATTTAATATATGGGAACAAGTCAATGTAAGAAGACCTAATAGAAGCTTCCGCTTCTAGAAAGATCTTCCACTAGAAGGTTCTTTAGAAGATATAATTAATATAAATAAGAGTAGAAGGCATGAGAAGTCTTTGTCTTGAGAATTATTGTAATAGAGCTTTGCTCTACTAGTGGTTGCCCCCTCAAAGAGGCAAGTGAACATTGCTTTCTTGAATAAAGGTATCATTTTTGGTGTTTATTTTCTCAATATTTTGTTGTTCCATTGATATCTGTTGAATATTCATGTTTTTGCATATTATATTACATATAGTACCTTACAAAGTCACTTTTTAAACGATTCATCGACAAATTTGGTTACGAGTCTTCACTACAAGTATTTGTTTAATAAGTCACGAGTTTAATACCTAAGTAAGATCTTTGAAAACCTATGTGTTTATTGTGCCTAGTCCATTGGGTGCATATGTTATAGTGCATTGTGACTTAATCTACCACCATCAAGTCACTTTTTAAGGTGATTTGTTGTTCGAGTTGGTTATGGGCCTTCACTTCAAGTATTTGGTCTAATAGTCACGAGTTCAATACCTCAACAAGCGCTTCAACTTCCTGGGTGTTGACTATGCTTAGTTAGCTAGATGCATGTGCTACAATGTGTTTGTTGACCTCTTGAATGCTCATTGTGCTTAGCCCTCTTAGCACATATATTACAGTGCATAATGATTTAACCTGTCACCATCAAATCACTTTTTAAAATGATTCATAGTTGGAGTTAGTAATGGGCCTTTACTACATGTATTTGGTTTAATAGGTCATGAGTTCAATATCTAGGCAAGAGCTTCTCCCTCTCGAGTGTTAGTTGTGCTTAGTCACCTTGGTGCACTTGCATAGTTTGTTGTGACTTAACTTGCAATGATTAAGTCTTTGTTTAAAGTGATTCACTAACATATTTGGTTATGAGCCTTCACTACAAGTATTTGGATTTATAGATCCTTAGTCATGAGTTCAATACTTGGGTAATGACCTTCTAACTCTTAAGTGATAGCTATGTTTAGTTGACTAGGTGTGGGTGTTAAAGTGTGTCGTGCATTGAGTCACATTTTAAAGTGATTAGCTATGGAGTTGGTTATGAGTCTTCACTACAAGTATTTGGTTTAATAAGTCACGTGTTCAATACCTAGGCAAGAGCTTCAACTTCTAGAACATTGGTTGTACTTAGTCAGATGGTTGTGTGTGTTACATTGCATCCTGACTTAACCTAATGGCTTCAAGTCACTTTTGAAGTGTTTCATTTGCAAAGTTGAGTATGAGCCTTTGCTACAAGTTTTTGGTTTAATAGGTCCTTTCTCACAAGTTTAATACATGGGCAAGGGTTTGGGCCTTCCAGACACTTACTCTGCTTAGTCGATTGGGTGCATGTGTTACTATGTGTCATGGCTTAACCTGCCATCATCGAGTCATTTTTAAAGTGATTCACCAACACAACTAGTTAGGCTTCTTTGTGACAAGTATTTTGATGAGTAAGTGAAGAGTTTAATACATGGACAAGAGCTTCGGCCTCTTGGGCATTGGTTGTGCTTAGGCAATTGGGTGCTTGTGTTACAATGTGTTGTGACTTAACCTTTTCTTTTCCAAGGAAAACACCTTGCGAAAACCCTCTTAGTACTTCCCCATGATCCATGGATGGTAAACGAGGAAAAATGTTGGCCCTAAATACGGAGCCTAATCCCAAGGGGATCAAGAGAGTTGAACTCATTACCTCCCCAACTTTGGAGGAGAGATCTCATGTCTCGTTCATGACCACTTGAGCTAACCCTCGAGGCTATGTCACGAGTTAACCTACCCCCATCAAGTCACTTTCTAAAGTGATTCATTGGTGGAGTTAGTTATGAGCCTTTCCTACAAGTATCTAGTTTAATAAATCGTGAACCTAATACTTAAGAATTTTTTAAAATGATCTAACAAAAATTATTATAAACCTTCACTAGAAATGTATAATTTAATAAATCACAAATTTAATCCCAACAAATAGGATATATAAACTTAAGTAAACTAAATATTCAAATTATCACATCTCCTATCCTATAAACAAAAAATCTCATATATTAATTCAATATATAAACCATTATTTTTAAAACAAATTATTACTATGGATAACATAAAAAACAATAAATTTTTAGAGGTTAAACATCAACCTACGAACTAATATGAAACTACAACAAAACAAGTAATACAAAAGTTTTTATTCATAAAAATGTGCATATGGTTCCAAATCTAAGATTCTTAACATTGAGAAAGTGAAAAGTTTTCTTTATTAGTCCCTGTTGAAGGCGCATAGGGACTATAGCGATCGATAATTCGTTGACTTCATATTAATCTGTCCTTTGACTATAAATTTTCGCATCATATGTATTGTTCGTACTATAGAAGTAAAAACATTATTTTATATATTAAAAAAAAACCAACTTATATGTCATCGTCTCATTGGAGAATATATTTGAGGTCTTATTGCCAGCTTCGTTGTTCCCAATGTTGTAAATGTGTAGATATCCAAAGTTTTGAGCTTAGTCGCTCCTCTCTTATTTTTATTACAATTTTACTGAAATGTTTACAAACCGAAATTTTTAAGCATGGACATTGTTTTTTTGTTATCGTTGTTTTTTTTTATTAATGTACTTGTCCTATTATTATTAGTCCTTTGTTTGTAGTTGTATTGAAATGGTTGCATACCGAAGGTTTAGATCATTGACACTTTTTTTGAGGTGCTTGAATAAGCCTGACAGCTTAAATGTTTACATGGCGCGAGTTCTTGAAACAGGTCGGCCAGCTTAAATGTTTGCATATCGCGAAGCCCTTACACAGCCTAACAACCTTAAATGTTTACCTAAATAACTTCTCGGAGTACATTTTTCCTCGAAATTTTCCATACAATGTTGCAGTGAATTTGGACAATATTGTTGTTCATCGCCACTTCAATAGGCATTGTATGTTTCATACTTCTTCTAGGCTTTGAATGCAATTTTGTCATTGTTGAAGCTACATACATTGTTTACTAGTTCGGTGAGTGTTTCTTCTTCGTTGGTTCATCAATTGTTGCTTGTTGTTCTTTGGTTAAACTTTGCAAGGTTGGGGTTCTACATTCGCACTTGGATCTGGTATTTTTTTTTTTCCTTTGCGGGGTCCAGTTGGTGCACCCACAATTCGACCTGCGCTTCTGTCGTTCATCATTTCGGAGTAAGTTTCGATGCCATAGTTTCATTTTCTATTCCTTCTTTTGTTGTTCAGTGTTTGTAGTTTGCAAGTAAGAATGTTTGCTTATTTCTATTGGCATGCTCGTCATATGTTTATGGTTCCTTCTGTGCTTCGGCTGCAATTTGTTATTCGTTGGAGATACATATGTTGTTTGTTGGTTCGGTGGTTGTTGCTTGTTCATTGGTTCATTGGTTTGTTGGTTGGTGGTTGTTGTTGTTCGGCTCAAGTTTACGAGCTTGGGGACATGTTGCTATGGTCGGGCCTTTTCGTGTTTTATC
>ML792198.1:147986-178663 GCA_009831015.1 Picea engelmannii
CTTCTTTATCCTTTACACAAACTGGTGTGACCACGATACAATTTGTCTTGTTCCTGAGATAAGATACGTACACCAAAGATACAACAAAATTATATTTCCATGTCTGGAAGCATATCTGGATACTTTGCCACAGAAAATCAAAATCATTTAGCTATGTCCATGCAATTTCTTAATATTTTGTGGCTTGTAATATATTTTGGGCAAGGAAAACTTTATATATTTACAACCATGGATGGAGAAACGCAAAGGTTCATGTTTCTGACTATATTTTTTTCTATTCGTTGATTCTCATTCACTGTATGTACATATTACTTGTTCTTTGCTGCATACCAGCTTTCGTTCATGTTCATTGTATTTTGTGTGTTCCCACGTTCAAACAAACAGAATTGTTGGAGAAAACGAAGTAGTCTTAAGTACAACAGTGGAAGACGAGATACAAGGGTACATGCTTGTACTGTTATTTCATATTTTGTTGTTTATATTTCATTTATTGTCTATATATGTGTTCACCTTGTTTTTTGTATGTAGATATTTCGTGCCTTCTTGCATAGTAACTTATCTTCATTACATGTCTTCCTATGTCCATTATATTTTTCCTGCATTTTTGCATTTGAACAAACAGAGTGGCTGGAGAGGACGATGAACTCTTTGGCGTGAATATAGACGGTGAGTTGTCAAGGTGCATACCTGTACTGTTATTTCATATTCCAGTGTTTAGTATTTCATTTATTGTCTGTGTATTTGTTCTACTTGTTCTACTACTTTGCACCTTTTTTACTGTGTGTATATACTACATATCTTTCTGCTTATTCTCATCTGAATAGTATTCTCTTTGCTGCTACATTGAAATAAATAGAACTATATTTCTTTCTTTTACATGTCTCTCTTCATACTAACTTTCCTTCATGTTCATTGTATACTCGGTGTTGCTACCTTGGAAGAAACAGATTGATTGGAAGGGAAGATGATTTATTATATGCAACAACAGAGGGTTCTGTTGTGCAATCTTCGAAAAGGTATACCCACTGTGCTAGTAAATTAAACATACAAAACGGGTTGGGGCATATAATATTGGACTAGAAAATGATGATTTGGAAACAATGGGCTTTCCATTTTCTATTCTCCCTTTTGCTTTCTGATTGCTCTGCTTAGTTGTCTCTTCGAAATTTCCATGGTGCGCGGGTTGGCAGACTCATGGGTTCACATTTATGGTCCTGCTTCTACCTTATTCCATACTTACCCACTTTGTCGATTGCGAGTGCCCGACTGGCAGGTTCAAGACTATGTGTCTGGCCTCAGAGGTTCTGCGATATACAAATTGGCCCTCCTGCCCCGCCATCGCACCCTATTTACTGTTACACAATTTTCCAGTCAAAAAATCTAAGGCATACAATTTGACCCTCGGGTCGTCATGTTTCCTGAGTATCCCTTCACACCGTATTTAATATTCCATCTCCTTCGACCCTGCATGTGTCATTAAGAACAATAATGGACAATATACAATGCATATGTTCGTTTAGTCCTTCTGATGTTGAACTACACATGCTTGCATCAGAAAAAGTTGGACTAGTGACATGCCCATGAGCAGTCAATCATCCCAGACATTAGCAGACCGACAAGGCCAAAGGTAAAGATGCATACATTATGTTACTCGTATGTTTACCAAACAAATATCCTCAGCTATGTGTTCATCTATGGCATGGTGAGTATGTTGATGTCATATGCAACACATACTTTGCAGTTCACAAGAAGTATCAACAAGTGCAAGAGAGACGTCGAACACATCGTAGGCTCCGCAAACTAAGAGGTCTCGTTGCAAAACCCTGGCTCCATAGTTCATCCAAGCTATGCGTCTACTTGTACCTTCATGGAAGGAAAAAAAAAAAGAAAACAAAAAAAATAATTCACATTACCATTTACATTACCTTTTCTTGTTCAAAAATTGTCACCAAGGCTAAACTTGTAACACCCAAAATACTATCAATAGAGGGCTTGAACAGTCGCCGAATTGGACAAGTGTCAATCGGGGACATAATGGTCGTCTATAGCACCTGCTTGGACAAGGAAAACAAAACTAGATCCATTATGCGTGTTGATATGACAGACAAGGAGGCCCTCATGACAGTTACACTAACTATTCCTACACAACTTGTACACAAACATGCAGAAAAGATATTGCCAGGTAATGGGATATCCATTACAAATTTTAATATATTGCCCAAAACAGTATATGACCGTGGTGATTGTGATTGTATTATATCGCTCAATGAAACAAGTATCGTGGAAAAAATCCCCACTATTTGTTCAGAATATTGTTTCATCCCGGACACAACTATCATCCAACTTGCACATAGCAACGACATTTACCCAATTGGAACCATTGGCGCAGCTGTGACACTCGCGAGAAAACTTGGCTTGCAATACATTCTCCATATAAAATATGGAGAGTCAAACAACGACAAGTCAATGATATCATTCTCCATATCCAGTTGTGTCCTTTTCTTTCACATGTCCATGTATCTCGGTTAAGTTACAGAAATATTGCATTGTTCCATGCTGCAGCTGCAATTGTTCGATACCTATTCAAATTTGTTTTCGTCAATCGAACAAAAATTGCATAAAGGACAATTTCCACTTATGCTCTTCAAAAATATAACAAAGAAAAGAGATGGTAAAGAAAGGATCTTTCGCACAACTCAAACAACATTTGTAATAGAGTTGCGAGCAGACATAGCACAAGATCTCAACAACCTAAATAGCTCTACAACTATTGTGCGTATACATCTACAGTTTCATCCTCACTTTGCTCATACAAATAGCCTTGACCAAATCTCTGCATTTTTTTTTTTTTGGTTTCTAATTTTTTTGGGGGGTGCAGTTGTAAATTATATTGTTCAATATATTAACTACTATGCTCACGTTTCCAGGTTGAAGGTGTTTTGGTTGCAGCGAATGCGTACTCGACCCCCTTTGAGCATGTGTGTGCGAAATGCAACACTCTTGCTTCTGCTTCTGCCTTCATAAATGATCATACGATTGATTGTCTGTGATGCATTAAAAATGTCCATACATATATAGACATTGCCTCAATGCTGCTATCTGAACCATTGGAAACACAACCATGCATTGTAAAATTCGACAGCCTCTGCTACAAGATGTGCTTCCTGAGTTAACAGAATTTCCATATGAAGCATACCTACAGAAAAATGCAAAGAGTGTCTACATGTTGTGTGACTTTCGGATACATAGCAAATTTACCTTGAATGAGGACAATGCGATCTTGCATATCGGTTGGAAAAAAAAAATCGTGTCAAGCTCTGTCAGGGAAACGAAAACCAATGGGACGATGTGTTTTTTTTATATATCGAATTGTTTGATATATAATGGAATTCCATTTCTTGTTCAATATATCAATATATCAATACAATTGGTGTTTACTTGGTTCTTGGTTGTATGCTTCGCTCTGGAAAATTAATAATATATTCAAGATCTTCGCAGTTTTTCTATGATCTTGAAGACTATAGAGGACATGCTTTGCCCTTTGATATAAGTTATGTGATGCAAAATGTGGTATGTGGATCATTTTAGCACTTTTGTTTGATTGATGAACTTAACAAAATTAATCTCCTGGAATAATTTGAAATAAAAGAATATATACTATGCGAAGTCCAATGGAATTATCATATCAACGAGAGGAAATTAAAATTAAAATTCGTTGTTGTTATACTTGCAATGAACAGTACAATAAGTTTACTTAAACATCCCAAAATTGATTTTCCTTGTGGATTTTTTATGCTTCTCTTATACAAGCAGATCCTGGAAACTATAAGCATCACTCGCTGTATCTATTCCTTCATTGAAGAACCTGTTCACATGTTTAATGCACTTCATAGTTACTGTTAAGAACATCAATAGCGCTTTGTTACATCAATTTTCACTTCCGGAAATTGCCATCGCCTTTCCTTTTTACCCTCTGCTTTCCCTTTTTGGTTACTTTCTCGTTTTTGGGAAATTGTATCGGTGTGAAAGTTGGTGGATTCACGTGTTCATATTTCCACTTGCTTTTATATCGCCGGCCCAACCTGTCGCTTCCTTGTTTCGTATTGAACAAACTTTTTGGATCGCGGGTTCACGCATAGGCAGGTTGCCAGATAAGCGGGTTCAACATTGCATTTCCATTGCTTCGCCGACTGCAAGTAGCACTCGGACTTCCGCGATCTACAAATTAGCAAACAAATTCCCCTTTATCTTGTTTTTAGCACTTTTCCTTGGTCGATGAAGTGAGCAAAATCAATCTCGTGGAATAATTTGAAATAAAAGAATATATATTGTGTGAAGTCTGATGAAAGTATCATATCAACGAGAGGACATTAAAATTCAAATTCGTCATTGTTATACTTGCAGTGAAGCTGGCAGTACAATAACTTTACTTATACATCCCAAAATTGATTTTCTTGTAGCTTTTCGACGCTTCTCTTATACATACAGATCCTGGAAACTATAAGCATGGCTCGGTGTATTTATTCCTTGATTGAAGAACTTGTTCACATGTTTATTGCACTTCAGGGTTAATGTCAAGACCATCAATACACTTTCTTACACCAATTATCGCTTCCGAAAATTGCCATCCCCTTTTCTTTTTGCCCTCTTCTTTGCATTTATGGTTACTTACTCATTTTTCGGAAAATGTCTAGGTGTGGGAGTTGGCGGATTCACATCTTCAGATTTCCACTTACTTTTATATCACCAGCCCAACCAGTCGTTTCCCCATTTCATATTGAACAAACTTTTTTTATCGTGGGTTCAACATTGTGTTTGCATTGTTCCGTCGCCTACAAACAACACCCCGACTTCTATGATCTACACATTAGCAAACAAATTCCCCTTTATGTCATTTTTAGAACTTTTCCTTGATCGATGAACTTAGCAAAATTCATCTCCTAGAATATTTTGAAATAAAACAATATACACTGTGCGAAGTCCAATAGAACTATCATATCAACGAGAGGACATTAAAATTCAAATTCGTCGTTGTTCTACTTGCGGTTAAGCTAACAATACAATAAATTTACTTAAAACATCCCAAAATTGATTTTCTTGTAGCTTTTCGGCGCTTCTCTTATACAAACAGATCCTGGAAACTATAACCATGCCTCGCTTCCTTATACCAATTTCCATCAATGGGCCTTTCTTATACCAATTCCCGCTTCTAGAAA
This sequence comes from Picea engelmannii, assembly GCA_009831015.1. NCBI lineage: Eukaryota > Viridiplantae > Streptophyta > Pinopsida > Pinales > Pinaceae > Picea > Picea engelmannii. The sequence continues at coordinate 153,203 of ML792198.1, forward strand.
TTGCCATCCCCTTTCTTTTTTCCCTCTGCTTTCCCTTTTTGGTTACTTAATCGTTTTCGGAAAATGTCTAACTACGGGTGTTGGCGGATTCACGTGTTCAGATTTCCCCTGTTACTTTTATATCACCAACGCGACCGACTGCTTCCCTGTTTCATATTGAACAAAATTTTTGAATCGTAGGTTCCCGGATAGACGGGTTCAACATTGTGTTTCCATTGTTCCTCCGCCTACAAACAGCACCCAGACTTCCACGATCTACAAATTAAGAAACAAATTCCCATTTATCTCTTTTGCTTTCAATTTCTGTTTACTTAGTCCTTTTTCCGGATGTCCCTTTTTCGAATGTCTCATGCTTTTATATACAACACTCAATGTTCTGCAATATACAAATTGACTCTCGAAATCCGTCATTGTCTCATGTTGCGTGTTACACAGTTTCCATTCAACAATTTGGGTAGATACATTTTGACCATCGACCCCTCACGTCTCTAGAGTAAAGCTTGTGGGCATGTTTTCAAGCCTGCCAATATTTCCTATTCCGACTATGTCTAATGATTTTATATCATGAGTCTAACCATCTACTTGTCCATTTCATACTGGGCCACTATTACCATCATCGGCTCCTGCCTAGGCTTGCTCAACATTGTGCTTCCATTGTTCTGTTATGTGCAAAGAGCACACGAAATGCCACGATATACAAATTCATGGCCGAAATTTGTCGTTGTGACGTGCACTTTGACCATCGGCCCCTCACATCTCCTGGGTATATCTTGTGGATCCTAGAAACTATAACCATGCCTCACTTTCTTATACCAATTCCCATTAATGGGCCTTTCTTATACCAATTCCTGCTTCTTAAAATTGCCATCCCCTTTATTTTTGCCCTCTGCTTTCCCTTTCTGGTTACTTACTCATTTTTCGAAAAATGTCTAGCTGCAGGAGTTGACAGTTCACGTCTTCAGATTTCCCCTGTTACTTTTATATCACCAACCCAATCGAGCGCTTCCTAGTTTCATATTGAACAAAATTTTTGAATCACAGAATAGATTGCAAGAAATGACAATGTTTCATATTGAACAAACGTCATCATGACTCACCACTTCGGCTCTTCGGGCTTCGGGAGTTTCAACTCCTCCATGCTCACTTTTGCCCGGAGCGCTTTCTCTCAGAGTTCACGATCTACTGACGCATGTCCATTGCAATCGGACGGTTGTGATCTACTTCAGGACATCGAGAGTTTGTGCCTCAGCGCAATCCACTTCTCCCGATTGTTGAACTCCGAAAGGCTTCCAGGATAACTTTCCTGCACCTTCTCTTGATCTGATGGTCGTAAAGGACTCTCCTTTTTCCCAAACAGATCCTACAGCTCCAACACCCCAAGTGTTGAGCGCTCTCTCTCTATGGTAAAATACTACGCCGACTGTGGTTTTAATCTACCGCTACTCCTCCTGAGCTTCGTAACACAACCAGGTAACCCCTTGGCACTCAGAAACATTCTAAGGTTCAAAATCGGTTCCATTCGAACACCATTTCCACTCGAAACCTTGGTTCTAAAGACCACTTATCCGACCCATCCAGGCTCAGATTTGAAACCTTGCCTCTGATACCATATTGTAACATCCTCGACCATCAACCCTGTGGCTGGGCAACACTACTACACGGAAACATTCTCATACTTATATATATAACATGCATTAAATAAAATTAACACATTTAACTAAACAATATAGAGTAATCACAGGATTACTGCTAACATACAGAAATAATGGAATTAAGAGTAATTCATAATTGCAACGGAACACATAATAATATTGCAAGCATCACAGACATGCACTTTAATTGAAATTAAACACATGCATATACTTATCTTTGAAACTATAGTAACTCCACCAACTATATGCAGACCTTCCACAAACCTCCCAACCTTAGACCACGCTGCTCATCACGCTCAGTAGTGGGTCACCCCCAAGCTGGGACTAAGCTCCACCCAAGGCAAGGGAATCCTAGACTAGGCTGAGGTTACAGGAAAATTGAACAGAGCAACCAGAAAGATTCTCTCAAGGAGCCTTCTTACGCCCACTACTCACGGACTCTCATTCCCCACATGCATGTTCCACCAGGGAGTATTAACCTTCACAAGGACAGTCCATCGGTGCTTCACCTCCCTCTCTAGGTCTCGACAACACGACGGATCAAGAATTCTCAGAGCTCCGTAGCTGGTGTTGGACTCTCTCTGGGAAAAAACCACTTCCCAGAAGACTCTCTCACCTAGAGAGAGTTGCTCACAGGCTTGACAACCTGCCTCTTCTACCACGGGCCTGACAACCCAGTTCTTGAACCAGTTTTCAACTCAATTCCCGCAAGTTCAGGATAACAACAACAACATCAGCTTTCGGTTAACTCACGGGTGACAAAAGCAACAGGGAATTGGGTGTGGACAAGAAAATTAAGCAGAGGTTGATGATGGAGGCCAAACACAGAGACCGAACAGAATTCATGGTTTCAGACAACCGACAGCAGAATGGAGGACGAACCCCCATCACGGCTCAATTCTTGGGTTAAATTGCATGTGCTTGGGCCGACACATGTCACCCATGAAGCTGCATGCCCTCCATCAAGTATGTGTTCCCTTTTGAACATGTTGGAGATGCATGCGTTGCCTCTCCCAGGACTTAGGATAAAAACATGTTTATCACACAGCTTTGGAATAATAATAAAATTTTATTCTCAAGGACTTAAGCCCCTAAGCTTAGCCCCTCTTTCCAACCGTTCAACCCTTTTTTTCCCTTACCCGCCCTGTGGAAGCTTAGTCCCCAATCACTCTTTCTTCGTGGTCAGTCTACACGCAGCGATGTTTAACCTTTATTAATGTTCTGCATATTACATATACAAAAACAATCTCCTGGCCTTTAACACTTAGGCTCTTCGGCCTAATAAACACATAAGCCCACTAGCTTATCAATACACGGCTCACCAGCCTACAAAACATGATTACAATTCATAAACATGATTAAAATTCATAATATAACTGGGGCACTACCGGGGGATATTACAATCCCCTTGATCCAGGTGGATATCGGTGGCCACCCACCTTTTCCAACTAGCTCAAACCAATATTGGCAATTTACTATTTTTAGCAGTTTTAACTTCCGGGGCCATTTTGAGGGCCTAAATGAAGTTTTTTCGGGATCGAGCTTCTCAATGATACTCAATGGCATGATTGAGCCCCCAAAATGAATCTCCTCGATGATACCTTTACAATGGGCTATCATACACCTAAAATTGAGATCGTATGCAAAAGTTACGACCCTGAGAAGTTGATGTACTAACTTACCCATACGGGGCCCACATGACTTTTGGCGCTTCATCTCCTAGGGTTAGGTTTCTAGATGTCTAGGGTTTTTGGAATTCCTGTTTATTGTAAAAAGGCCTTCAGAGACTCATTGTAATCATATTCTTGCGAATGAGCGCAGCCATCACATCTATTCTCAGAGATAAGCCGCCACCATTCCAGCAAGATTGTTTCCGCTGCATTTTACAGTTTCAGCTTATTTCCTTATTGAATAGAAAACCAGTTATACTGTATCTCTATTATTTTGTGTTAAGCACCTATTAATAATCTGTAGTCATTTCATTATGCTCATAAAATCTGGATCAGTGGTATAAGAGCGGTTTTCTCCTTGTCGTCTTATTGCATGTCCCCAACGAGGTTGGAGTACAAAGAGTTGGGTCTCGAGATTGTTTCTCTTGAGGACAAAAGCTCTCGCACGCCCAAGCAACCTCTCATGGTAGGAGAAAAGAAAGATGGCGAGACAAGAGATTCTTTCAAACTGTTGATTGAGGAAGCTCTCACGCAACAAAGGAACGAGATGATGGATAGTTTCGTGCAAATCCTTCGGCGACTACCAACAGGCGACGCATCTTCTTCGAGTGGAGGCACTGCCCCCTTCAAGGTACAAATAAACTTCAATATTCCTATATTTTAAGTTCAGATAGATGCAGATGTTGTAGACAAGTGGTTGAATCTACTAGAAGGGTATTTTTCTGTCCATAACTCTTCGAATAGAGAAAAGATTACTTTTGCGCGCCTCAAAGTCGTTCCCCATGTCAAAGATTGGTGGGAAACTTTATGTGAGAAAAAAGGAAACAGAGGAACCCTCATTATTTATAGTCACGACCACCTGGGAATCCTTCAGGGATGCTATTAAGGAACAATACTACCCTGTCGAAAGTTATGATGACTTGTATACCAAATGGACCACACTGCGCCAAGAAAGAGACCAAGCAGTGCCAGATTTCACAAATATCTTTCATACCTTGCGCACCAAGTTGGGTATCAAATATTTGGAGAGACATCTAGTGCTCAAGTATCGTAACGCTCTGCATAGATACATCCAGACCGAAATGGTATTTCTGGACATCTCATCCTTGGGCACGACCTACCGATATGTCGTCAAAATCGAGCAGAAGCTCAAACAAAAAATACGGCAATTTGGGCGTGGGAACCCCTTGTTGGAGTTACTTCACACACACCTAGGATTTATTTTTCCTAACATTTTTATTTGTTTATTAGTCATAATTATTCATTATCGAGTCTTCTATATTTTAGGAGAGAATATTTCACCTGGAGAATATTCTCTTTCAGTTCACACTTCAGTTTGACCAGTTGAGTTGAGTTTAGATGTTGCATTGGGATCATCACCATGTAACATTGGGATCATCACTATGCTAATTCTACCTTGCCTTGGTATCATCACTAGAGTGGCACATTAGCCTTGATTCCTTGAGTTAACTCCTCACTACTTTCTGTTCAGTCAATTAACTGAAGACTAGTTGACTAGTTAACTCAACTAGGTGGTAGTTCACTCCCGTAATTGCCTCAGAGACTAGAATAGGTGGCAGTTCACTCCTGTAACTGCTAGTGTGTGTCCATATCACTCTAGACCACCACTATGGGGACTTTGTTCACCTCAAGTCGAACTCATTAAGTTATATAGAGTATATCATGTGTAAATTATTCATTATTCACAACGGTTAATGAGAATTCTTTCCATTCTTTCTCTCCTTCTTCTTCTTTTTTCAATTCTCTCTGCAAATGTGTGTATAATTGTTTAGCTAGATCTATTATGTGCAGATTCAACACATTTACATGGTATCAGAGCCGACGAACTGCTAAGTAAAAGCTACACCAAAAAAAATTGAAGGTACAAAATATTGAAGACAACAGAAAGATGGAATTCCAAAAAGAATTCATTCTTACACCTTACAACTATTTTGCATGGAAGGAGAAAATAGCCATACATATTCGATCCAGAGGGTTGTATAGGTTAACCATGAATAAATATACAAAGCCGACATCGGCCATAGAAAAATCCAAGTACTTTAATCGCATGGATGAGGCACTCGGAACAATTCGCAGTCTTATTTCTCCCAATCTCCTATTTCACATATCTTCCTGTAAGACTTCCAATGAAGCCCATAAAGCCTTGGAAGGGCTCTTTGGAAAACATGATGAGATGAGGGGACACATGCTGGAGGTGGAGCTTCTCACATTGGATCCAAAAGCTTCGACGATATCCAAGATTTCTTTACAAAATTCAAGGATTTACTATTGCAACTCAAAGCTTGCGGGGTTGATAAATCGACGAAGGAGAAACAAATGGTTCTCACCATTCTCTCCAAGATTGGTCCTGAATTATATATATTCATATCCACAATCCATAATGTTAGATTTGCCTCTGGAGCCACCTGGAAGATGCCTTCTCTTGAGAACTTTATCGAATCCCCGACACAAGAGCAAACCAAACTCATCAACATGGGTGCAATCAAAGGCCCGAGGGCGCATGCAGTCACTGTGGATGATGGCAGCCACAAATATCAGAAATCTAAAGATAAAGATAAGCAGAAATCTCATGCACATACGAAGAAGGAAGGGTACACAAAACCCTTCACCGATGCCTCCAGATCCAAAGGAGAAAAAGGAAGAAGAGGAGAGAAATGCACATAGTGTCACAAAGGATTCCATTCGGAATCCGCATGCATGAAAAAACAAATAGATCTGATGTCTCAGATACTTCAGCAAAACAACCTTGGAGATCGCATCCCTGAAGGTGAAAAGAAGAAGAAGCCAAAAGATCTGAATTCCAAGAAAGGCAATTCTAGCCATGCCTTGATTGCAATCAACTCCTCTCCCGATGCTTGGATCGTAGACTCAGGAGCATCACGTCACATGGTTGCCTCAGAAGTAGTATATTCTTCAATGGATGCATGCAAAGGTCCTCCTAATCTGCTAGGGGACAACTATTCTGTCGAAGTCACCGGCAAAGGAAGGATTGAACTCACCAACAGAAGCTTTGGGAACGTGCTGCATGTTCCCAAGCTTTATGTCAACCTTCTCTCTGTGTATCAAATGACGAATTCTGGCACCGGAAAGAAAGTCATATTCACACCAAATTCCGTGGACATCTACGACATGCAAACCAACTCCAGGGTTGCTACCGGTGAGGCAAATCATCAGTCTAGATTGTATACATTTTCTAAATTCATTGAACTTGATTCTGCATTACTGCTTACTCATGCTGATGAAAGTAGTAGGATATGGCACGAAAGGTTTGGACATTTGAAGTTTAGACACATGCAACATCTGAGCAAGCACAAATTAGTTGATGGTCTACCAGACATCCATTTCTCTAAGGGAGTATGTGGGGGATGTGTTCTCGGAAAACACCCTCAAGAGAAATTCGACAAGGGAAAGTCTCAGTGAGCTTTCGCACCTTTAGATCTGATCCACAGTGACCTCATGGGTCCTTTTCTGCATCCATCGATCAACAAAGCGAGGTTTGTTCTCATTTTTGTTGATGATTTCCCACGTTTTACATGGATCTACTTTCTCAAGCAAAAATCCGTGGTCTTTCAACACCTCAAAGATTTCAAAGATTTGGTTGAGACACAGTCCGGAAAGAAGATCAAAGTCCTATGAACTGATAACAGGGGAGAGTATGTGAATCATGAGATCCACAATATTTTCCATGAGGCAGGGATTCAGTTGCATCATACAGTTCCCTACACTCCGCAGCAAAACAGAGTTGCTAAGCGGAAAAACAGATCTCTAAAGGAGATGGCATCTGCATGTTGCATGCAAAGTCACTACCACAAAGACTATGGGCCGAAGCACTTCACTGTGCAACATACATCCAAAACAGATCTCCCCATAGATCTGTCAAGGATATGACCCCCTACGAGGCTTGTAGCGGCCTCAAACCGGAAGTGACCCACTTTCGCATTTTTGGTACTCGTGCATGGCCTCGGATTCCCTCTGAAAAGAGGAAGGCACTTGATCCACAAAGAACTGAGTGAATTTTTGTTGGATACCCTAACGGTGTGAAGGGATATCGGCTTATTGATCTTTCCTCGGACCGTCTCATCATTGAGCATAGTGTCCAATTCGAGGAAAGTATCTTGCATGTACCTCAGTAGCCGCATGCAGACACCTTTACTCTTCCACATGTCCGAGATGATGAGCATGCACATGCCGACTCTTCTTCAGATGAGAATTTTGATTCAGAGGACTTAGAGGATTCAGATTTAGATTCAGAGTCAGTACAGTCAGATGCAGAGTCAGAGCATCCAGATGCAGTTGCAGAGCCAGAGCAAAGGCCCAAGTGGGCACGAACTACTCTTCAGGATGCAGGGGATCTCGTAGGTGATCCAACCGATACTAGGAGGACTCGATCTGATTTCGAGGAGCCTCCTGTTGAACTCACTGCCACTGAACCATTGCCTTACAGGCATATTTTCCTAGTTTAGTCTTCATATCCACAGTCTTATGGCGAGGCTGCCGAAAATCCCTTTTGGGAATCCGCCATGCAGGAGGAGTACAACTCCCTCCTCGAGAACCAGACTTGGGATCCGGTTCCCCTTCCTTGTGGGAGGAAACTTGTCAGATTCAGATGGGTCTATAGGACCAAGAGCGCAGCGGATGGACAGATCAGCAGATACAAAGCCAGGCTTGTCGCCAAAGGCTTTCAGTATGTTCATGGTATTGACTATGATGAGACCTTCACTCCAGTAGCAAAGATGGATTCCATTCGATTGGCCCTTGCCATTGTGGCAGCCAAGGGATGGGAAGTCCATCAAATGGACGTGAAGAATGCATTTCTTCATGGTGATCTTTGTGAGGAGATATACATGGAGTAGCCCCAAGGATTTATGCAGGACTCATCTTTGGTCTGTCGATTGAAGAAGTCACTTTATGGCCTCAAGCAGGCTCTGAGGGCATGGTATGCCAAGATGGACTCCTACCTTTTGTCACAGAACTTTGTACATTGTAAATCAGACCCGAATGTATACATGCTCAGGATAGATGATTCACTTCTACTTTTAGTTTTGTAAGTCGATGATTTGTTGATCATCGGTTGCTCAACTTCAACGATTGCTTCGGTCAAGAGGATTCTTCATGACAGGTTTTTGATGATGGAGACAGGTCCACTACACTTATTCCTTGGACTCTATATCAGTCAGGTTGCATCAGGAATCAAACTATCTCAAGCCAAGTATGCACGAGATCTCCTTGAGAGATTTCACATGACAGACTGCAAGTCTGCTCCGACTCCTTTCCTATCAGGAGTCAAACTTGAGGATGGCGGAGAGACTCCACTGGTTGACAGCACATTGTATAGACAGCTAGTGGGGAGCTTGTTGTATCTCACACACTCCATACCAGACCTCTCATATGCAATTGGCGCAGTTTCCAGGTTCATGTAGGAGCCGCATGAGCTACATTGGAAAGCTGCAAAGCATATCCTTCGATACGTATAGGGCACCATCACCTTTTGGATTCATTATGCAGTAGACTCTACATTAGATCTCATTGGGTTTATTGATTCTGACTGGGCTGGCGATAGCATTGATCGCAAGTCCACCTCTGGTTACTCACTCAGTCTTGGTTCCGGGCCTATCTATTGGTCGAGCAAGAAGCAAGTTGCCATTGCTCTATCTTCAATTGAGGAAGAGTACAGAGGGGTAGTTAACATAACCTTTCAGACTATGTGGCTACAACATTTTCTCATTGAGTTGGGCATTCAGTTTCATCGGTCGATCGTCATCTGGTGTGACAACCAGAGCACTCTGAAGTTCTGCAAAGATCCAGTTCAGAGGTAGCGGATGAAGCACATCGAGATCCACATGCACTACATGCGGTACTTAGTACACGATGGGATAATCGACTTACAGTTCTGTCCTTCAGCAGAACAGATGGCAGATATTTTCACCAAGACATTCACTGAGCAGAAATTCCATTCTCTGCGAGGTCGTTTTGGAGTGAAGGACAACTTTGCCTAGCAACTGTAATTCTTCTTTTTACATACATTGTACCTTGAGTGGGGGTTTTCCCATGAGGTTTTCCCTCTTTCCTCACTTTATTTTTAGTGTATCTTTTGTACTTGGGTACCTAACATGGCCTCGTTGCCGGGACCCAATATTTATTTTCATCATAGTGATGTTCAGGGGGGTGTTGGAGTTACTTCACAAACACCTAGGATTTTTTTTTCCTAAGGTTTTTATTTGTTTATTAGTCATAATTAGTCATTATCCAGTCTTCTATATTTTAGGAGAGAATATTCAACCTGGAGAATATTCTCTTTCAGTTCACACTTCAGTTTGACTAGTGGAGTTGAGTTTAGATGTTGCATTGGGATCATCACCATGTAACATTGGGATCATCACCATGCTAATTAGAACTTGCCTTGGTATCATCCCTAGAGTGGCGCATTAGCCTTGATTCTTTGAGTTAACTCCTCACTACTTTATGTTCAGTCAGTTAACTAAAGACTAGTTGACTAGTTAACTCAACTAGGTGGCAGTTCACTCCCGTAACTACTTGAGAGACTACAATAGGTGGAAGTTCACTCTTGTAACTGTTGGTGTGTGTCCATATCACTCTAGACCACCACTATGGCGACTTGGTTCACCTCAAGTTGAACCCATTGAGTTATACAAAGTATATCATGTGTAAATTATTCATTATTCAATACGGTTAATGAGAATTCTTTCCATTCTTTCTCTCCTTCTTCTTCTTTTTTCAATTCTCTCTGCAAATGTGTGTATCATTGTTTAGCTAGATCTATTATGTGCAGGTTCAGCACATTTACATGGTATCGGAGCCGATGGACTGCTAAGAAAAATCTACACCAAAAAAATTTGCAGGTACAAAATATTGAAGACAGCGGAAAGATGGAATTCCAAAAAGAATTCATTCTTACACCTTAGAACTATTTTGCATGGAAGGAGAAAATAGCCATATATCTTCGATCTAGAGGGTTGTATAGGTTAACCATGAATACAGATACAGAGCCGACATCAGCCATAGAAAAATCCAAGTACTTAAATCGCATGAATGAGACACTCGGAACAATTTGCAGTCTTTTTCTCCCAATCTCCTTTTTCACATATCTCTATGTAAGACTCCCAATGAAGCCTGGAAAACCTTGGAAGGGCTCTTTGGAAAATAGGATGAGATGAGGGGACACATACTGGAGGTGGATCTGCTCACATTGGATCCAAAAAGCTTTGGCAATATCCAAGATTTCTTTACAAAATTCAAAAATTTACTGTCGCAACTCAAAGCTTGCGGGGTTGATAAATCGACGGAGGAGAAACAAATGGTTCTCACCTTTCTCTCCAAGATTGGTCTTGAATTATTTGTATTTGTATCCACATTCCATACTGTCAGTTTCGCCTCTAGAGCCACCTAGAAGATGCCTTCTCTTGAGGACTTTATCGAATCCCTGACACAAGAGCAAACCAAGCTCATCAACATCGGCGCAATCAAAGGCACGAGGGCGGATGCACTCACTGTGCATGATGGCAGCCACAAATATCTGAAATCTAAAGTTAAAGACAAGCAGAAATCTCATTCACATATGAAGAAGGAAGGGTACACAAAACCCTTCACCGATGCCTCCGGATCCAAAGGAGAAAAGGGAAGAAGAGGAGAGAAATGCACATACTGTCACAAAGGATTCCATTCAGAATCTGCATGCATGCAAAAACAAATAGATCTGATGTCTCAGATACTTCAGCAAAACAACCTTGGAGATCGCATCCCCAAGGGTGCAAAGAAGAAGAAGCCAGAAGGTCTGAATTATAAGAAAGGCAATTATAGCCATGCCTTGATTGCCATCAATTCTAGAGAGCTTCTGCACCTTTAGATTTTATCCACAGTGACCTCATGGATCCTTTTCCGCATCCATCGATCAGCAAAGTGAGGTTTGTTCTCATTTTTGTTGATGATTTCTCACGTTTTACATGGATCTACTTTCTCAGGCACAAATCCAAGGTCTTTCAACACCTCAAAGATTTCAAAGATTTGGTTGAGACACAGTCCGGAAAGAAGATCAAAGTCCTCCGAACTAATAACGGGGGAGAGTATGTGAATCATGATATCCACAATCTTTTCCATGAGGCATGGATTCAATTACAGCATATAGTTCCCTACACTCCGCAGCAAAACGGAGTTGCTGAGCGGAAAAACAGATCTCTAAAGGAGATGGCATCTTGCGTGTTGCATGCAAAGTCACTACCAAAGAGACTATGGGCCGAAGCACTTAACTGTGCAACATACATCCAAAACAGATCTCCCCATAGATTTGTCAAGGATAAGACCCCTTATGAGGCTTGGAGCGACCTCAAATCAGAAGTGACCCACTTTCGCATTTTTGGTTCTCGTTCATGGGCCCGGATTCCCTCTGAAAAGAGGAAGGCACTTGATCCACAGAGAATTGAGTGCATTTTTTTTGGATACCCTGGTGGTGTGAAGGGATATCGGCTTATTGATCTTTTCTCGGACTGGCTCATCATTGAGCGTAGTGTCCAATTCCAGGAAAGTGTCTCACATGTACCTCAGCAGCCACATGCAGACACCTTTACTCTTCCACCTGTCCGAGATGATGAGCATGCACATGCCGACTCTTCTTCAGATGAGAATTTTGATTCAAAGGACTCAGAGGATTCAGATTCAGATTCAGATTCAATACAGCCAAATGTAGAGTCATAGCATCCAGATGCAGTTGCAGAGCCAGAGCAAAGGCCCAAGTGGGCACAAAATACTCTTCAGGATGCAGGGGATCTCGTAGGTGATCCAGCTGATACTAGGAGGACTCGATCTGATTTCGAGGAGCCTCCTATTGCACTCACTGCCACTGAACCATTGACTTACAGGCATATTTTCTTGGTTTAGTCTTCAGATCCACAGTCTTATGGGGAGGCTGCTGCAAATCCCTTTTGGGAATCCGCCATGCAGGAGGAGTGCAACTCCCTCCTCGAGAACTAGACTTGGGATTTGGTTCCCCTTCCTTCTGGGAGGAAACTTGTCATATGCAGATGGGTCTACAGGACCAGGAGCGCAACGGATGGACAAATCAATGGATACAAAGCCAGTCTTGTCGCCAAAGGCTTTCAGCAAGTTCATGGTATTGAATATGATGAGACCTTCGCTCCAGTAGCGAAGATAGATTCCATTCGATTGGCCCTTGCCATTGTGGCAGCCAAGGGATGGGAAGTCCATCAAATGGATGTGAAGAATGCATTTCTTCACGGTGATCTCTCTGAGGAGATATACATGGAGCAGCCCCAGGGATTTATGCAAGACTCATTTTGGTCTGTCGATTGAAGAAGTCACTTTATGGCCTAAAGCAGGCTCCGAGGGCATGGTATGCCAAGATGGACTCCTACCTTTTGTCACAGAACTTTGTACGTTGTAAATCAAACCCAAATTTGTACATGCTCAGGACGGTTGATTCACTTCTACTTTTAGCTCTATATGTCAATGATTTGTTGATCACCGGTTGCTCGACTTCAACGATTGCTTCAGTCAAGAGGATTCTTCCTGACAGGTTTTTTATGACGGACATGGGTCCACTACACTTCTTCCTTAGACTTGAGATCAGTCAGGATGCATCAGGCATCAAACTATCTCAAGCCAAGTATGCACGAGATCTCCTTGAGAGATTTCACATGAGAAACTGCAAGTCTGCTCCGACTCCTTTCCTATCATGAGTCAAACTTGAGGATGTCGAGGAGACTCCACTGGTTGACAACACATTGTACAGACAGCTAGTGGGGAGCTTATTGTATCTCACACACTCCAGACCAGACCTCTCATATGTAGTTGGCGCAATTTTTAGGTGCAAGTAGGAGTCGCATGAGCTACATTGGAAAGCTGCAAAGTGTATCCTTCGATACGTACAGGGCACCATCACCTTTGGGATTCATTAAATAGTAGACTCTACATTAGATCTCATTGGGTTTACTGATTCCGACTGGGCTAGCGATAACATTGATCGCAAGTCCACATATGGTTACTCACTCAGTCTTGGTTCCGGTCTTATCTATTGGTCGAGCAAGAAGCAAGCTTCCATTGCTCTATCTTTAGCCAAGGCAGAGTACAGAGGGGTAGTTAACATAACCGTTCAGACTAGTTAACTCAACTAGGTGGCAGTTCACTCCCGTAACTACCTGAGAGACTAGAATAGGTGGCAGTTCACTCCCATAACTGCTGGTGTGTGTCAAGATCACTCTAGACCACCACTATGGCGACTTGGTTCACCTCAAGTCGAATTCATTGAGTTATACAGAGTATATCATGTGTAAATTATTCATTATTCACAACGGTTAATGAGAATTCTTTCCATTCTTTCTCTCCTTCTTCTTCTTTTTTCAATTCTCTCTGCAAATGTGTGTATCATTGTTTAGCTAGATATATTTTGTGCAAGTTCAATACATTTACACCCCTCACAACAAAATCCAGGAAAGGGTGGCCCCAACCCACAGAATAAGGGACAGAGCAAATATGGACAGTATTAGGACAACTAGTCCAAGCCGCAAGCAAAGAAGGACACCAGAAATAGAAATAAATCTACCGGGAAGTGGTGCGACTTCCATAAGAGCCCTTGGCATAACACTGCTGACTGTCACTCAAAGCAGTCACTAGTGGCCGAAGTGAAATCCTCTGAATCAGACATGTCTTCAGATTCTGAGCCAGAACAAGAAAGGGGAAGACAGATCATTGAAGTGGAACCCAATGCCACTGTTGCTACCACCACGCTCCAGCCTAGTGAACTAGACGAGCCAGAAGAAGGAGAACGCCTCTTCCATTCACAGATGTGGGTGAAAGGCACCCCGCTGCACTTCATCGTTGATAGCGGTATCCAGAAGAAGTTCATCTAAGCAGGGGTCGTTAAGCAGTTGGCCCTGCCGACAACGCCGCACCCACAACCCTACACCATTGGATGGCTCCGCCAAGGAAGCGATCTTCGCGTCAGCCAACAATGTCGAATGTCATATGGCATCAAGCCCTTCAAAGACGAGGTATTGTGTGATGTCGCTCCTCTAGAAGTTTGTGATTTTCTTTTGGGCCAACCTTATTTATGGAAACATCATGTTGTATATGACTCTAGGCCTCGTGGTGTTATTATTACTTTGAACAGGAAATTGTATAGGATACCCGAGGCAGTCCCACCTAGTGTTATATCCTTTATCTTTGCTAAGAAATGCAGGAAGGTCATCTCTTAGACAGGGAAGTTTGTCTTCTTCGTGATTCACTCTCAGAATAAGCGAAAGATCACAACCACATCCAGGGTCTCTGCGACCAACCTCTCCACACAGCAGAAGCTAGTAGATAAGGTCGTGGAAGAATACTCATATATATTCTCCTCACCTACCGGGGTACCTCTACACTTCCAGGTCAAGCAACCCATCGATATGACCCCTGACGCATCGCTACCCAATGGGCCAGTCTATCACCCATCTCTGTTAGAGAATGAGAAGATTAAGCGACAGATCCAAGAACTTCTCCACAAGGGGCAAATAGGTCCTAGCTCATCACTTTGCGGGAGCCCAATCGTGCTAGTACAGAAGAAAGATGGAACGTGACGACTCTGCATTGATTATGGCTCTGAATAAAATCACAGTCAGAAATTGGTACCCGATTCCCCGAATCGACGACCTCCTTGATCAACTCTCGGGGGCCAAATACTTCAGTAAGATTGATCTGAAGTCTGACTACCACCAGGTCCCGATAGAACAGACAGATGTATGGAAAACCGCCTTCAAGTCAAAGGAAGGCCTTTTTGAATGGTTGGTCATGCCCTTTGGTTTGACAAATGCTCCAGCCACTTTCATGAAGATGATGGAAGATATCCTGCGACCATTCGCCAAGACTTTTGTATTGGTGTATCTGGATGACATTCTCATTTACAACAAGACTTGGGCCGAACACTTGCAACATATTCAACGGGTTCTGCACACCCTGCAACAACACAAGCCATATGCCAAGTTTGAAAAATGCTCCTTTGGCATGGACAGGGTCCATTATCTGAGCTACATAATTGATCAACATGGCGTACATGTGAATCCAGCCATGATCCAAGTCATCTGTGACTGGCCAGCCCCAACCACACTCACTGAGCTTCGAAGCTTCTTGGGCCTTGCCAATTTCTACCGCAGGTTCATGTTGGGATTCTCCCATATTGCATGGGCCCTCAGCCAAATAACTAGGGGTGGTCGTAAGGTGAAATTTGCGTGGCGCGGTCCCAAAAACAAGCATTTGACGATTTGAAGCAGCGCTTGTGCTCAGTCCCAGTACTTTCACTGCCAGACCTGCAGCATCCCTTTGAGCTTAAGACAGAAGCTTCAGACTATGCGGTGGGCGTCGTTCTCACTCAGCGCAGCCACCCCGTGGCCTATCATAGTGAGACACTATCAGATGTTGTTCGTAAGTGTCTTATTTACAACAAAGAAATGTACTCCATTGTGCAAGCTTTCCGCCAGTGGAGACATTACATTCTTGGGAATGAGACACTCATCCATACTGATCATAATCCACTGCAGTTCATGTAGGCACAAGGAAAACTGCAGAATGATCGCCATCAAAAGTGGTCCACATACTTGCAGCAATTCCACCTCAACATCAAGTATAAAGCAGGAAGCACCAATCGCGTCGTTGTTTGCCTTAGCAGACCGCCAGTCGCGGCACTCACCACGGTGCTAGACTTCTGTGGCCATAAGACCTCTAGACGACCCCAACTCTATGAGACAGACACAAACTTTGCCACCACCTCCCAAATGTTGGGTGCAAACGCAGTTGTCGATAATTTCCATCTTCGGGATGACTTGTTGTGTCGTCTGGGCCATATATGTGTTCCATCAAGCGAGCGAGCGAAGATGATCTAAGAATCCCACTACAGTCAGGTGGAAGGACACTGCGGCGTCGAAAAGACTGTGTCGATGCTACAAAAACATTTCTACTGGTTGAAACTTTGACAGGAGGTCAGCAAGTATATAAGGTCCTGCACTGCCTGCGCTATTACCAAACCGACCACTGAGAAACATGGCTTGTACACCCCTCTTCCTACTCCTGACAGGCCATGGGAATCCATCTCAATGGACTACATGTCGAGCCTCCCATCCACCAAGCGGGGAAATGATTGTGTTTTTGTGGTTGTTGATCGCTTTTCTAAGATGGCGATTCTGGTTGCTTGCAAGAAGAACATTACAGTAGAGGCCACTGCCAAGCTCTTCTTTGAATGAGTCTGGGTACATTTTGGAATCCCACAAACCATTGTCTTAGATCGAGAAAGTCGATTTCTCATCACATTCTGGTCAAGTCTCTGGTCACTGCTGGACACCAAGCTCACCAAATCCACGGCCTTCCACCCCCAAACAGATGGCCAAACCGAGGTCGTATATCAAATGATTGTGCATATCCCTCGCATGTATAATTCAAATCACCCTCGTACATGGGATGAGAGCCTTCCCTATGTCCAACATAGCTACGACCGAGCCCTGCATAGATCAATCGACTGTAGCCCCTTTCAGGTGGGGTTGGGATTCCAACCATTGGGTCCCATAGATGTTGCACTTCCCCTTGCGGTCACCTCGACCGAATCATCTCCTGCTCCAACTGAAGTTGACAAAGCCACCTGGTTCATTTATCGGATCCAGAACATCCGCCAACAAGTTCAGGATATCCTACAGAACTCCAATGACAAGTACAAGCAGCGCCATGATCAACATCGGGTGCCACATAACTTTCAGGTGGGTGACAAAGTTTGGTTGCACTTGTAGAAAGAACGCCTTACAGGACCCCATCGAAATCTTTGCCCACTCCGTTATGGGTCGTAAACCATCACCAAGGTCATGGGGGATAATGATTTTGAGCTCAACATTCCTCCTTTCCTTGGCCTGGACCGAGTGTTCAACGTGGATCTCCTTCACCCTTATTTCCCACCATTATTGGACACCTCAGACATAGCAGAACAACGGACACCAACAGAGATCAACCCCGACTGCATACAACAAGCATCCAACGATCAGATTGTGGACACACAGATCAAGAGCACTCGACAACAAATGATCCATCTTTATCGAGTCGTCAAAGCAGGCCAGCTCCTACACCAAGGCAAGTGGCTCACCCAGGGCCAAATTCAACAGAAATTTCCTCATCTGATGGGGGAAATCAACGGAATGGAGACCATTGCTTCCTAAGTATGGAGGATTGATCCAGGTGGATATCGGTGGCCATCCACCTTTTCCAACTGGCTCAAAGCAGTTTTCTGGCAATTTTGGCAATTTACTATTTTTAGCAGTTTTAACTTTCGGGACCATTTTAAGGGCCTAAATGAAGGTTTTTCAGGATAGATCTTCTCAATGATAGGTGAAAGAATGATTGAGCCTCCAAAATGAATCTCCTCGACGATACCTTTCCAAAGGGCTATCATACGCCTAAAACGGATATCATATGCAAAAGTTACAACCCCGGGAAGTTGATGTACTAACTTACCCATACGGGGCCCACATTACTTTTGGCGCTTCATCTCCTAGGGTTAGGTTTATGGATGTCTAGAGTTTTTGGAATTCCTGCTTATTGTAAAAATGCCTTCAGAGCCTCATTGTAATCATCTTCTTGCGAATGAGCGCAACCGTCACATCTCTTCTCAGAGATAAGCTGCCACCATTCCAGCAAGCTTGTTTCCGCTGCATTTTATAGTTTCAGCTTATTTCCTTATTGAATAGAAAACCAGTTTTATTGTATCTTTGTTATTTTGTGTTAAACACCTGTTAATAATCTGTAGTCATTTAGTTCTGCTCATAAAATCCAGATCACCCCTCCCCTTATTTTTGCACTGTCCTTAGTGCAATTTTTACACAGCATCAGCAAAATTTTCAAAATCTTCAAAAAGATGTGGGTATTCTGCCTGCATAGCATCCTCATGCTCCCATGTCACGTCCTCGGGACCGTACCAGGTCCACTGGACCTGTACAAACCCTATGGCTCGATTCCAGAGCTGTTTTCTTTTCCGGTCCAATATGCGCACAAGATGCACTTGTAGGACACCTTCTTGCTCCACCTGAATCACATTCCAATCAATTACATGATTAGCATCATGTATATATTTCTTAAGCATTGAAACATGAAACACATTATGTACAGTCATGGATGCAGGTAATGCAAGCATATATGCAACTGGCCCAATCCTTTCTAGGATTTCAAATGGCCCACAAAATCTGGCTGCCAACTTAGCGCAGTTTCCCAGCTTCAGGGAACTTCTATTCGCTTTCACTTTCAGGAAAACATGATCGCCCACTATATACTCTCTGTGGGTTCTGTTTTTATCAGCATAACTTTTCTGCCTGTTTTGGGCAGCCTTTAAATTCTGCTTATTTTTTAGCATTTGTTCTTCCATTTCCTTGAGAAACTCTGGCCCAACTACTGCCCTATCAACTGGATTATCCCACCTTACTGGAGTATTGCACTTTCTGCCATAAAGTGCTTCAAATGGGCTCATCTTCAATGATGCTTGATACCCATTATTGTAGGCAACTTCTATCAAATGTAGGTAGTCTTCCCATTTCGATGGTTTATCCATCACATACATCCTCAGTATGTCTTCTATTACTCGATTCACCCACTCTGTCTACCCATCTGACTCAGGATGATAGGCTATATTGAAGTTTAGATTCGTCGCGAACCCCTTGAATAACCCTTTCCAGAAATTTGAGGTAAATTTCGGGTCTTTGTCAAACACAAATGTCTTGGGAATTCCGTGCAATTGTGTCATTTCCCTCATAAAGATATCAACAACGTCCGTTGCCTTGTGAGTAGTCTTTAACGAAATAAAATGGGTAGCTTTCGTAAGCTTGTCCACTACCACCATGATTGAATCATGCTACTTGCCTGTTCTGGGCAATCCCGTGATGAAATCCATTGTCACTTCCTCCCACTTCCACTCATGAATGGGTAAAGGCTTCAACAATCCTACTAGGTGTCTGTGCTCAACTTTAACCTTCTGGAACTCCATACATCTAGCGATGTATTCAACAATCTTTTTCTTCGTACCTGGCCAAAAGTAATGGCTCTTGACTGTTGCCACAGTTTTCTGATATCCAGGGTGCCCTGCATAAGGCACATTATGCATTTCATGCAAAATCGCAAGTTTCAAATCCTGGACATTAGGTACATAAATTTTGTTCTTGTACARAAGTATTCCATCAGTTTCCAATTTATAAATCTCCACTTTCTGTGGCATCTYACCTTGTTGTAGCTTTGCTACCAAATCCCYGTAYTGCAAATCTGTRTTTGCAGCCTCCAAAATTCTRCYTTTAATATCAGTTYGGTACATGCYAATGGTTGTAGCATGTAATTYRTGYACTCTCCTGCTGAGTGCATCARCCAYTTTRTTCTCCTTCCCTTTGATATGCTTKATATCAAARTCRTACTCACAGAGAAACTCCAACCACCTACTCTGTCTAGCGTTCAAGGTTGGTTGATCAAACAAATACTTCRGACCGTTATGGTCTATTCTTAGTTCGAACCTCCTTCCCATGAGGTAATGTCTCCATTTCTTTAGAGCGTGTACTATGTATGCCAACTCCAAATCATGAGTGGCGTAGTTCATTTCGTGCTCTTTCAACTTTTTGGATTCATAACAAATTACGAATCCATTCTAACTAAGGACTCCTCCCAGTCCTTCTTTGCATGCATCTATACACACTACAAAGTCTTCATTTGGGTCTGCAATCCTCAGGATTGGAGCACTAGTTAACAATTGTTTCAATTGTTGGAAGCTTCTCTCACAATCCTCTGTCCATTGAAACTTCTTCTCCTTCCTTTGCAAGGAAGTGATAGGGTGAGCTATCCTTGAGAACCCTGTGATAAACCTTCTGTAATAACCAGCTAGACCCATAAAGGATCTAACTTCCACCACGTTCTTTGGCGCTGACTAATCTTTGATGGCCTCAATCTTCTCAGGATCTATAGCTATCCCATCCTTCGAAATAATATGCCCCAAGTAATGGATCCGCTCCTGATAAAACGATCACTTGCTCAACTTGGCATATAGTTGGTGCTCTCTTAGCACCTACAACACCATCCTCAGATGTTTTTCATGCTCTTCCTCTAACTTGGAATACACCAGAATGTCAGCCATGAAGACTATGAAAAACTTGTCTAGATAGTCCCTGAATACACCATTCATCAGGCACATAAAAACAATGGATGTGTTCGATAGCCCAAACGACACCATTGTGAACTCATAATGACCACACCTTGTTCTAAAGGTGATCTTGTTGATGTCTTCATCCTTTATCCTTGCCTGGTGATATTCCAACCTGAGCTCTATCTTCAAAAATTTCTTCGCATCCTTCAACTGATCGAAGAGGTCATCAATCCTCGGTAGAGAATATTTTTTCTTTACATTTACTTTATTCAATTGTTTGAAATCGATACACAATCTCAGTGTCCCATCTTTCTTCTTCATGAACAGGACCGAGGCTCCCCAAGGTGACGCACTTGGGCATATGTACCCCTTCTTCAGAAGCTCTTCAAGCTGCAATTACAGCTCTTTAAGCTCTGGCGTACTCATTCTGTAAGGAGCTTTCAACACTGGAGCTGCTCCAGGCATCAAGTTTACAGAGAAGTCAATATCTCTTTTCGGGGGTAATCCGAGTACCTCCTGGAATACATCTTCAAACTCCTTTAGTACCACATGATCTTCAATCTTTGAAACCTCATCCCTAGATGCTTCCTCCACATGGGCTGCAAATAATTGACAACCTTTTCTGTAGCACTTCTTTAGCTGCATTGTTAAGATTTCTCTGATAGCAATAGCTCTGGGGATTCCTTGGACTGTTTTCCAATTTCCTTCCTCATCCAGGCAAGTGAATGTCTTGTTACGATAGTCCAAGATGGCATGGTTATGGTCCAACCAGTCCATCCCAATTAGACAGTCATAAGAACCTAAAGGAAAAATTTTCAATTCAGCCTTTGTGCTCAGTCCATTCATGTCCATTGGATAGGACTTAACTAACTCAGTGACTTTTCTCTTAGTTCATGTAGCCAGCTGCACTAACCAAGACTTTTCATGTTTGCTTCTCGAAGACTTCGGGACTTCAGAAGATTTCACATTCGCACACCCCGAACCATTAATCTTCGAACACTCCCACGTCACCTTAGGTGACGTTATTTCGTTACATCACTTGATTTTTTCCCAATTGCAGGGGCATGCAACGGTGGTTTGGAGCAACCCGCCTTTCGTCCCGCAATTCTCTTGACGCTGACACGTAACCCCTCAGTGAAACCGCGGTTTGGATTGCAGGACCGCCTTGGAGAATTAGCTTCCGTGCAACTTGGATCCCCGTAATGTCTTTTGGCCGTTGATCTTGATGTATCGTGATCAACACCATTGTGGGTCCTCCGACCTTTAACTACGTTACACAACCTCGGCCCCACTAACCCTGCTCACACATGATGCCACATGGCGGCATACTAGCGACTGATACGTGGCCCATTCAGATGGGTGACACTCGTCACGTTCCAAATGCCATTTCAATCTTCCACGGGTTCTAAACCCATTGACATGTGGCACACATCTTATGTGTCCATGTCACCTCCAGGTGACATCATCATGACTCACCACTTTGGCTCTTCGGGCTTTGGGAGCTTCAACTCCTCCATGCTCGCTTTTTCCCGGAGCGCTTTCTCCCGGAGTTCATGATCTACCGACCTGTGTCCATCGCAATCGAACGGTTGCAATCTACTTCAGGAGTTTGTGCCTCAGCGCAATCCACTTCTCCCGATTGCTAAACTCCGAAAGGCTTCCAAGATAACTTTCCTGCACCTTCTCGGGCTCTGACTGTCGTAAAGGACTCTCCTTTTTCCCAAACAGATCCTACAGCTCCAACACCCCAAGTGTTGAGCGCTCTCTCTCTGTGGTCAAATACCACGCCGGCTGCGGTTTTAATCTATCGCTACTCCTCCTGAGTTTCGTAACACGCCCAGGTAACCCCTTGGCACTCAAAAACATTCTAGGGTTCGAAATTGGTTCCATATGAACACCATTTCCACTCGAAACCTTGGGTCCAAAGACCACTTATCCAGCCCATCCAGGCTCAGCGTTGAAACCTTACATTTGATACCATACTGTAACATCCCCGACAATCAACCCCGCAACCGAGCAACGCTACTACGCGGAAACATTCTCATACTTATATAAATAACATGCATTAAATCAAATTAACACATTTAAATAAACAATACTGAGTAATCACATGATTATTGCTGACATACAGAAATACTGGAATTAATAGTAATTCATAATTGCAACGAAACACATGATAATACTGCAAGCATCACAGACATGCATTTTAATTGAAATTAAAGACATGCATATACTTATCTTTTAAACTGTAGTAACTCCACCAACTACGTCCAGACCTTCCACGAACCTCCCAGCCTTAGACCACGCTGCTCATCACGCTCAGCAGTGGGTCACCCCCGAGCTGGGACTAAGCTCCACCCAAGGCAAGGGAATCCTAAACTAGGTCGAGGTTACAGGAAAGCTGCACAAAGCAACCATAAGGATTCTCTCCAGGAGCCTTCTTACGCCCACTACTCATGCACTCTCATTCCCCACATGCATGTTCCACCCGAGAGTATACACCTTCACAAGCATAGTCCATCGATGCTTCACCTTCCTCTCTGGGTCTCGACAACATGTCGGATCAGGAATTCTCAAAGCTCCGTAGATGGTGCTGGACTCTCTCTGGGAGAAAACCACTTCCCAGTAGACTCTCTCACCTAGAGAGAGCTGCTCACAGGCCTGACAATCTACCTCTTCTACCACGGGCCTGACAACCCGGTTCTTCAACCAATTTTCAACTCAATTCCCGCAAGTTCAGGATAATAGCAACAACATTAGCTTTCAGTTAACTCACAGGTGATAGTAGCAACAGGGAATTGGATGTGGACATCCAAAAAACGACAACATGCCACTAAGACACAACACGGTTAAGGTAACACCAGTTTCAGGATGCGTGATAAGCAATCCACGTAGAGGTCGAACACAGACTCAATGGTTCAGACATAAATTGCGTCGGCTTCTCAAAAAAACATCACAGGCTTCGGGTTTCAGAGTTGCATGCATGAATACTGCAAAGGTCCAATACAGAGGCCACAGGATTCACGGAAATACACCGGTCGGCTTCCGGGTTCTCGTTTTCAGGGTGCGTGACAAAAAAATTAAGCAGAGGTTGATGATGGAGGCCAAACGCAAAGACCAGACGAAATTCACGGTTTCAGACAGTCGATGGCAGAATGGAGGATGAACTCCCATCACGGCTCAATTCTTGGGTTATATTGCATGTTCCTGGGTCGACACATGTTTCCCATGAAGCTGCATGCCCTCCATCAAGTATGTGTTCCCTTTTGCACACGTTGGCGTTGCATGCGTTGCCTCTCCCAGAACTTAGGATAAAAACATGTTTATCACACAACTTTGGAATAATAATAAAATATTATTCTCAACGACTTAAGCCCCTAAGCTTAGCCTCTCTTTCCAACCTTTCAACCCGTTTTTTCCCTTACCCACCCTGTGGAAGCTTAGTCCCCCATCACTCTTTCTTCGAGGTTGGTATGCACACAACGATGTTTAACCTTTATTAATGTTCTGCATATTACATATACAAAAACAGGCTCCTGGCCTTTAACACTTAGGCTCTTCAGCCTAATAAACACATAAGCCCACTAGCTTATCAATACTCGGCTCACCAGCCTACAAAACATGATTACAATTCATAATATAACTAGGGCACTACCGGGGGATATTACAAACTCGGTCCAATTTCTAAGCATAGATATACAATGCTCAATATTGTTTTATTTTAATGGATTTACTATTAAAAAATTTGCCTTGGGAGTCTTGTTTGTTGCTTCTTTTCTGGATTTAACACCTCTTCTCATTGGCATGGTTAGATAGTCTCGTAGTTCTTCGATATTGTATTCACTTACGTAATTTGTTCTAAAATGGAACATTTAACAATTATATGGCAATGCACTGTGTCGTTCCATCAGGCTTTTATGGAAACAAAAAAATGAATTTCAAACAGTTTTTGTAATGTTCCCAAGCCAATATGTAAGGAACATCACGATTTTGGGT
Source organism: Picea engelmannii (assembly GCA_009831015.1). Lineage (NCBI taxonomy): Eukaryota > Viridiplantae > Streptophyta > Pinopsida > Pinales > Pinaceae > Picea > Picea engelmannii. Next base: position 177,691 of record ML792198.1, read on the forward strand.
GTCTTTTTAAACTTTTACTGGTTGTGGTATTTTGTCAAACACTTTGCTTACAGTTACGCTTAGGGATTTACTAATGATTTATATGTGTGTTTGCAACAATAAACAAGAAGATACAATCATGGAACATACCTCAACCATATGCAAGATCAATAAGATGATAGACAAGCCAAAACACTGCAGATCTTATCTTTATTTTATAACAATAAGCAAGAACCTGCTACAATGAGATGCCAATTTAGAATAAACATCAGATGGCTCCAATAAAGACAATAGAAGATAGGAGCTTCTACAAAATGCTCCAATAGAAGACTACAAACCTCCAAAGGTTGAATATCCACTGAAGATCGATGCAGGAGTAGATCTAGCCGAATGAAGTGCCAAACCCTCAAGTTGGAAGATGCCACGTCTCGTTGAAACCCCGAAGACCCTCAATAATTCAGCCCTATTGTCAAAGACCTCCAAATGCTATGTTGAAGATGTCGAACTATAGATTGGTGTGAGTAGAATCACGTCCTGAAATCTTAGGCCGAAACACCAAGGGAAACTCCTCCAAATGTTGAATCCTCCAATGGAGTTGCGCCCTCCTAAAACTGCCAAACCCTAGAATTTTGGCCCTGATGAAGGAGGCCTCCAAATGCTCTGAAACTTGCTAGAAAGATAGATCGGGACATTGCAAGTCACTAGGTGAAGTCTCAAGGTCAGATCTGATGTATAACCTCCTCAAACGGAATAGATCTGAATCTCAAAATTTCCCTCCTTCTCTCCAATTCATCCAATGCATCCAATAACCCAACTGACCCATGAAACTCCTCCGGAATGCACTAAATCTAATGGCCAAGCCCTTACAATGAAAACCCAGGTGCTAGAATTTGTCGAAGCCCTTCCAATCCCTTTGAACAAGCTTCCCTCAAAGAATGGTGCACACCCCTTGCTGGAAACCCCCAATGGTGCGCCCCCCTTCTCTTCCTGTGCC
>ML792199.1:18442-72434 GCA_009831015.1 Picea engelmannii
GATCATATGTGTAGAGGATCAACATCATGACGACATAGATAACATCTTTATAATAAGGTCATATGTGTACAAATGTTTTCTTTATATAATAACGACATATACACCTAACATAAGTTTAGGGCTAGTGTTTATGTATCTTATTAGTCTCTGCTAAAGCAAGGAATATAGCAATCAATTACTATCATTTCACAGATTAGGGTTGAGTTTCAAGAGAAATTCCATATTATGGAATCCACATACCCTTTTCCATAGAATATACTAACTATATCCAAAAACCAAAGAAATGAAACATGGTATTACACATATTATATAAATATATTATCAAGGAAAAAATAAGCTAAATGCAGTTTGGAGATTTGAAAAAAAAATTACAAGTTGAATGAGTACATTTATAAAAAATAACATACTAACCTTGCAAGTTAAAAATTTGAGCTATGTAGATCGAGAATTGGATTTTTTCAACCGGTGGGTGATGGAAAAAATAAACAGCTCAAACAAAAGCCAAGAACAGTGTTGCAACTATAGAAATTGTGTCACAAAGTCTCTTAAATTTGCGTATATATAGATAAAATAGTCAGCTAGTCGTTAACACCGACCAATGAGATAGGAAAAAATTTCGTCGCTATTGCCATGAAAGTTCGTCACTATAGCAATGAAAATCCCGACTAGGTTAAATTAAGATTTTTGTCAATATTGTGACGAACTTTCGTGGCAATATCCATGAAAATCCTGCCCTGTTTAAAAAAAATATGAAACTAGTGGAAGCACGGAAAATTTTCGTGGAATAATCCGCCCATATGTAGTAGTGAAATATGATTCCGCAATATGTGTGGTGTATATTTCATAATTCATGTGCAACACCAACTGTGTGGTGACAAGATCAGTATGTGTGCAAATAAGGGAAAACTAAATATGTACCTTTATAAATTATGGACATGAGATTTTATAAAGCATGTATAGATATCTCATTCCATACTTGGCCACTTTGTGGATCACGGGTTCTCGGGCTGGCAGGCTCAAAATATAGGCCTTTATTGTTTTGTGTTCTACAAATAGCACCCAGAGTTCCATGATATACAAATTGATAGGCAGACTTGTGGGCTAGCTAAGATTTTATAGAGCAAGTACACTTTTTGGATCGAGGGTTCTCGAGCTACCAGGCTGAAAAATGGGCTTCTATTGTTCTTTGCCTTACAAATAACACCTAGAATTCCATCATATACAAATTGACAAGCGGACTTGCGGGCTATCTGGCTCAACATTATGCTTCTACTAAGTTCTGCGATATACAAATTGACAGGCAGACTCCAGGGCTGGTGGGCTCCGAGAAACGAGCAATACATACTAAATATGTACTTTTATAAAGTATGGAAATGACATTTTATAGAGCATGTACAGATCCCTTATTTGATACTTAGCCACTTTTTTGGATCGCGGACTTGCGGGATGGCGGAATCAAAATTGGGCCTCTATTGTTCCATGTGCTGCAAATAGCACCCAGAGTTGCACAATATACAAATTGAAAAGAGGATTTGCAAGCTGGGTGGCTCAAAATTGGGCCTCTATTGTTCTGTGTCCTCCAAACAACATTTGGAATTTCGCGATATAAAGATTGACAGATGGACTCTAGGACTGGTGGGCTCAAGATTGAATATGTATTACGCATTACGTGTAATATGTATCGTGGTTTATCGGGTCGACGAGCTCAAAATATCCACTTTTTGGATCGTAGGTTCTCAGGTTGGCGGGCCCAAAATTGGGCCTCTATTGTTCCGAACTATGAGCATAGACATGGGACTAAGTACAGAATCAGAAATGGATAATAGAGGGGAAGAAAAAAAAGCGAGAACGACTAAGTATAGAATAGGAAAAAGAAAGGGAGGTAAGAACCGACATGAAAGCAAAATGTTACATAGGAACACATGAAAATAAAAGATGGAGTACAAATTTATTTATTTCAAGATATAACCACAGGAAATATAACTGACACGAAGACAAGTCAATGTACAGGAAGATATGGAGTGTCCAAGGAAGGAATTTTTTTTTTAAGAATAGAGTTGCAAACCAGTTCAACAAATACAGACAAAGTAAACGAAAAACTATTGGATATGGAACACGGGTAGAAAAAATGAACATTTGCATGGATTCCTCTACATTCCTGGTTAGGAGTTCTTTGCAGTGTCTAGTTTTCCTATTTGTTTCTATGAACAAAACAACAAAACAAAACGGACATGAACATAGGTTGACATGTAAATAAAAAGGCAAGTACTATGTACATACACTAAATAAAATAGAATAAGAGGAATAGAGTAACAAATAGTTTTAGAAGAATGTACCCCCATTTTTTTTTTCAACTTCATTTAAGTTTATGTGTGTGTGTGTGTGTGTGTGTGTGTGTGTGTGTGTGTGTGTGTGTGTGTGTATATATATATTAATTTATTTATTTGTTTTTGCAAAAAATTGACTCGTGACCAAAAGCAATTACAAACCAGGGAAAACTAAGAAGTTGGATATCTCGATTTTATGCAACAATATAAACATATATGGCTTGAATCATACAAATATGATTATGAAATATGCATGGTGTATACTTCATAATTCATGTGCAACACCAATTGTGTGGTGACCAGACCAATATATATACAAACCAAGGAAAACTAAATATGTACATTTATAAAGTATGGACATGAGATTTTATAGAGCATGTACGGATATCGCATTCCATACTTGGCCACTTTGTGGATCGTGGGTTCTCTGGCTGGTGGGTTAAAACTAGGCTTGTATTGTTCAGTGTCCTACAAATAGCACCCAGAGTTCTGTGATATACAAATTGACAAGTGGAATTGCGGGCTGGCTGATATTTTATACAACATGTACACTTTTTGGATCGCGGGTTTTCAGGCTGTCGGGCTAAAAAATGGGCCTCTATTGTTCTGTGCCTTACAAATAGCACCTAGAATTCCGTGATATGCAAATTGACAATCAGGCTTGTAGGATGTCTGGCTCAACATTGTGCTTCTATTAAGTTCCACGATATACAAATTGATAGACGGACTCCAGGGCTGGCGGGCTCCGAGAAATGAGCAATACATACTAAATATGTACTTTTATAAAGTATGGAAATGACATTTTATAGAGTATGTACAGATCCCTTATTCCATACTTAGCCACTTTTTCGGATCACGGACTTGCAGGCTGGCAAGCTCAAAATTGGGCCTCTATTGTTTTGTGTCCTACAAATAGCATGCAAATTGACAAGCGGACTTGTGGGCTGGCTGGCTCAACATTGCACTTCTATTGTTCCATTTCCTGCAAACAACATTCAAAATTTCGCAATATACAAATTGACAGATGGACTCCAGGACTGGCAGGCTTAAGATTGAATATGTATTACACATTACACGTAATATGTATCGCGAGTTATCGGGGTGGCGGGCTCAAAATATCCACCTTTTGGATCGCAGGTTCTCGGGTTGGCGGGCTCTAAATTGGGCCTCTATTGTTCTGTGTCCTGCAAACGACACCTAGAGTTGTGCAATATACAAATTGACAAGCGGACTTGTGGGTTTGTTGGCTCAACATTGCACTTCTATTGTTCTGTGTCCTCCAAACAACACTCAAAGTTCTGCGATATACAAATTGACAGACAGACTCCAGGGCTGGCGAGCTCAATATTGAATATGTATTAAACATTACATGTAATATGTAATACATATTACATTTAATATGTACAATATGAAATGGGCAAGCGAACAGTCGAGCTGGCGATATAAAAGTAAGTGGAAATCTGAACACGTGTGTCCGCCAACTTCTGGACCTAGAAATTTTCTGAGGAACGAGTAGTACATACTAAATATGTACTTTTATAAAGTATGGATATGAGATTTTATAGAGCATGTACGGATCCCTCATTCCATACTTAGCCAGTTTTTGGATCGCGGGTTCTTAGGCTGGCGAGCTCAAAATTGGGCCTCTATTGTTCTATGTCCCCTACGAAACATTGGGGGTTCCACGATATACAAATTGACAGACAGACTCCAAGACTAGTGGGCTCAAGATAGCGATTGTCTACATGTATAACATATAACATATATGTTATATATCTAACATTATCTAAAAAAATTATTTTCAAGTACTAAATTATTAATATTAAATAAAGATATTGTACAATTTAATTACATACAATTATCAAATGAGTCACAAGCTTCGAGTCCGAGTCCAATTGTATATCACCGAAGTTTTGGGTGCAAGATTCATACCACGTACATTGGGCATGGAAGCTGCATGGCGCCCACAAAGGAACCCGCGGTCATAAAATTCGTGAACTATGAAAACGAACAGTGGTCGGTTGGACTTGTGATGTAGAGATATAGATGGACATGAAATCTGCCACTCCACTGTCTGGAAACCCGCGAGCATAGACATGGATTACCCAAGTTTTGGATGGAATATGTACACTCATAAAATGAAGAATGAGAGCTTGATAATGACTAGCTGGGAACCTACGGGAAAAAAATTGGCTAACGAAATGAAAGCGCTCAGTCAGATTGGTGATGTCAAGATATAGATGGATATACAAATTGTGAGTTCGATAAAGAGTGAGGCTTGGGAGTTCAAAGAGCCCGGGTTCAAATTGTAGATAACTGGAGTCTTGGATGCAAGATGTTATCCAAACACGGGGCATGGGAGTTCAATAATGAATTGGGGGGGCAACCCGTGGCCATAAAATTGGCTACCTGTTGAAACGAATGGGGAAAAATATCAACAGATGCTTTGAAATATCAACAAATGCTGGAAAAACTGAGTCGCAATCTTTCAGTCTAGGTCGAATTGTAGATCACTAAAGTTTCAGGCACAAGATGTATACTGCTGAGAGTTCGATGGCACCTATGCAGGGACCGACGACCATAAAATTCGTGGAATATGTAAACGAACGACGGTCGGTCAGACTCGTGATGTAAAGATATAGATGGAAATGAAATCTGTCACTCTGTCCTCCTGGGAACTCGCGAGCATAGACATGGGACTAAGTATAGAATCTGAAATGGATAATAGAGGGGAAGAAAAAAAAGGGAGAACGACTAAGTATAGAACAGGAAAAAGAAAGGAAGGTAAGAACCGACATGGAAACAAACTGTTACGTAGGAACACATGAAAAGAAAATATGGAGTAAAAATTTATTTATTTCAAGATATCAGAACATAAAATATAATTGACATGAATACAAGTCAATGCACATGAAGATATGGAGTGTCCAATGAGGAAAAAAAAAACAGAGTTGCAAACTAGTTCAACAAATACAGACAGAGTAAATGAAAAACTATTGGATATGGAACACGGGAAGAAAAACACACCTTTGCTTGGATTCCTCTACATTCTTGGTTAGGATTTCTTTGTGGTGTCTAGTTTTCCAATTTGTTTCTATGAACAAAGTCACAAAACAAAACGGATATGAACATAAGTTAACATGTAAAGAAAAAGGAAAGCATTATGTACATATACTAAATAAAATAGAATAAGATGAATAGAGTAACAGATAGTTTTAGAAGAATGTACCTTTTTTTTTTTTTTAAGTTCATTCAAGTTTCTCTGTGTGTGTGTGTGTGTGTGTGTGTATATATATATATATATATATATATATATTTGCAAAAAACAAATTGTGACCAAAACCAATTACAAACCAGGGAAAACTAAGAAGTTGGATATCTCAATTTTCTGCAACAAGATAGACAGATATGGTTTGAAGCATACAAATATGATTCTGCAATATGCGTAATGTATATTTCATAATTCAAGTGCAACACCAACTGTCTGGTGACCACACCAGTATGTGTACAAATCAGGGAAAACCAAGAAGCTGGATAATTTTTTTAATTTTTTTTGCAACAAGCTATACATATATGCTTTGAAACATAGAAATATGACTTTGCAATATGTTTGATGTATATCTCATAGTTCAAGTACAATATCAATTGTATCGTGATCAGACCAATATGTGTCTAAGATAAACATATTGTATTGAGGAATGGGCACAGTTGACCACACATGGTCAATAAGTGCATTTTGCAGATGGCTTATGTTGTTCAAAAGAAAGCAGAGACTTTATTTGCACATGTAGTTTTCCAATTCTTTTGTTCTTGAATTATTTTCTAGCATGTCAATATTGAAGTCTCCTACAAGAAAAATTGGCCTGTTTAGATGGAAATGGCCTAATGCATTGGAAATAACATTTACTATGCTGGAGAATGTTGCATGGGGAGCATCATACAGATTCAGTATTGCAATTTTTGTTCCATGGTAAAATATTTTTGCAAGCACCACCTCAACATTCTTTTCTTCGAAATGTACATGGTCCAAAATTCGTACATGTTTTTTCACCAATATCATCACCACATGTGTAATGTAACTTGATATGAAATTGTGATTTGGGAATTGTTTGCTTTGCATGCATAATGCCATGTATGTTTCCTGCAAGCACAAAATATCGGATTGCATTGTATCATAGTCATTGAGTATATCATACATGTGTGCATGTAAGCTACATGTGTTAAGCGACAAAATTGATACAAATGCCTTTGTTTGTATGAATTGGTAATCATAATGCAGTTGCCATTTTGCAGTGGTCCTGAGTCGTTCCATTTCAATATCAACTTTCTGTTTGACTTTGAAGTTATCTTTTGTCAAAGGACTTAGTAAATACAAGGAGTCTATGCTTCTGACACAGGACAGTGTTGTATATACAAGTCCATGTATCTGAATTCCAGCAGGCTGAAATGCAACATTATCAACTGTTGGTCCTTGCGATCTGTGGACTGTACGTGACATGCAAGTTTAATAGGAAACTGTTTTTGAATCTTCAGTCGACCTATTGTTGTTGATGTCGATATTGGATTTGATATTCACAAAATAAGTGTCCAATCGCTTGCAGTGTTTGAATTATATAGATAAGCCAACTTGCTTGCTTGTCATTGTTACGAGGGAAAAACTCTCTATGGTCAAGGGTAAACCACAACAAACAGGTATGATTGCAGAAATAAAATCAATTCCATTGAATGCTATATAAACTAATGTGCATGATAAGAAATATTCCTACCTTGATCCAATGTTCGATGATGTTCCACCATTAAGCACTTTGACCCAAACTGTTATACCTGCAACAAGTTCTCAACAAACAAGAAGAGAAAGTACATAATGATAATATAAAGGGGTTAGCACATCAGATAACATAATACATTAATAAACATTACAAACATGCCCATGGATAATAATCATATATTTTCACAATACCAATAGGACGGGAAAGAAATATTTCTATTAATAATTGATCAGCAGAAGTGACAACATTACAGACTTCCATGTCGCCACAGTTCAAAACCAAGAAACCAAGTTCCTTCCAACTGGGCCTCCACCAGTTCAATCCTCCACCAAAGGCAAGCTCATAGGAGAGAGACAATGAGGTTCTCTCAACAATAGGGAAATATATTGGGGGCTGACCACTATGTTCAGTCTTGAGGGACAAAGGGATGTAGACTCAATATGAAGTAATTTCTCCAGAGTAACTTTTCTCTCAATGTTGAATGCTTTCTCCTCTTTTCCATAGCTTGGAATTGTGGTTTTATAGTCTTCAAAATGCAACTGAAGGGCTGAGTCAGAACGTTTCCAATATGTGGAAGGCCAAGGATCAGAGATCTCTTGTCGTGACATGGAAGCCCGACTCCATTTTTGTATTTTCTGGCACAAATATCGACGTATGCGGGCTGTAGTGGAGAAACTTGCATATACACATGTTGTATAGCAGATAGGGCGCGTATATGTGGAAAAATGTGTATTTTGGGCTCTAGATTCATCAAAAATGGATGACAAGTCTGCATAGGGAAATGGACAATGCCTCTCTATGCAAGATAGCAATGGTGAGACAAATCTTGCTATAACAGATGCCCCCTAATGTGTGATATCAGAGGAGTATATGCGATAGTTGAAATACATTATAAATAACCCAGGAGTGGAGTGGTAGAGAACCAGCTAGACGAACTCGATTTCTCATTACATTCTGTACTGACCTTGCATACATGGATGCCAAGAATACAATGCAGATCCATGTGGAAAATATACCAAATAAGTGTCCTTGGTCATGAATAGGAAAATACAAATGTGGTTATATGCCAAAAGTTGTCATAGTCATGAATGAGGCCCAATGAAACCAGTCTCAAAATCAATATGAAGATATCTGTATACCATGGACTACAATCTAATCTCTCGTGATCACTAAAGTCAAATAGTTGTTGGTCCAATTAAAGGGAATCAACAACTCAGGAAAGCTGCGGCCACATAGTGATGTCTTCAAGTCTTCTACACTATCCGCTAAGGGTGCAAGTCTACATCATGTGAATAAAGGAGTTGAGGTTGAATACAATGAAACATCGTTTGATTACCGGTCATTGAGGTATACCTTTAACAAATGCAAGACAACCTATGAATAATGAAAGTAGGTATCAAGGCACCGAGTACATTCCTACAAGTGTTAATAAAGAAGTCAGTGTCGAACACTTGAGAAATCCATTGATCAAGGGACATTGATGTATTCTCATTTGTCAATGGCAAGAGATCCTGCCACTAATGACTGCAAGCCTCAAGGTACTCATAAAAATCTAGGTCCCATATCCATAATAAATGAGCTAAAGTAGATGGAAAGAGACCCGCTGAAAGGAGAGCATTAAGACATCTCTCATCAGTCAGCACGAGGAACAAAGAAGGAGCTTTATGATTTGGTGGATATCGGACGAAGAACATGTTCACGAACCAATGACCATGTGTGTATTTCAAGTGTACCAAATGCAAGAGGTATATGAAAAAGACCCTCTGAATAGCAGCCAATGATGAAAACTGCTAACAAAGGCGAGGAAACCACCAATAAGGCTAATGACATCCAAGACAATGCACAAATCCCAAAGTGTAAATAGATGTCTTGCCATCAACCACAAGGGAAACCACCCAGTCAATGACCAATGATGAAATGTCGATTGTTGGGCTCAAGGTGACCTACCAATGATGAAAGTAGGGCTAGGGTGCATGATAAAACCATAGTATCATGTGATTATGAGATAAACTGAGGGTATTGCTGACATGCAAATTTAATATTTCTGAGGAGTGGTTGACATAGGTTGATAGAATTCCTTTGAACAAGAGCATGAGACATATGGTGGACTCCGACATCATAGACTCAATGATGTGACTATTAGATGTAGGAGGCATCAATAATGTTCTCTATATGGACTAGAAAACTCTGTAACGAGATCAACTTCATAAGGCCATGCTAAACCCAAAATTATGATGCCACAAGGACTCAATAATTTTGTGCTTTGTTCAAAGGTGACACAACTACTGCCAATTATAATATAGTACTCCCTTCCCACCCCTCTTTTTTTGTTTTTTTTCATAACAAATGAATTCTATGATATAGAGGAGGAAACGAGTGTTGCAAGTATCCAAAACTAGTTCCAGCAGTGGAACGTACCTATGCTCAATGCAAGGAAATGCATGCAGGAGATGGAAACTCGGGGTGATGTTCCCTCCAGGGTATAGGGTGTCAAATTGCGAATGATATAAACAAGGCTCTGCTTGGTTGAGGATGCAAAAACTGCTTAGGAAACGGTTTATAATGCAAAGTGAGAACCGACTAAAGGCTCAATACTACAAGCAAGGGCATGAGATGCAATCACAACTTAACGCAAAAAAATATCCTTTTTATGTCTTTTAGTCTACTTGGTGTGAAAAAGGGGTAAACTTGTGCCAAATAGACTTCTTTTCAAATCCAATTTACGAGTGTGAAAAAGACAAGTTCACTTGGCAATCTTTTCTATTTTTGATAATGAGTCGGAAGATATCTTAACTAAGACTCATGACCTTTCAAATCCAATTTAACGAGTGTGAAAGGAAAAAATCACTCGACAATCTTTTCAGTTTTTTAGATGAGTCAGAAAAGAGCTTAACTAATACTTGTTTATGTTGTTCTAATCAACATGAAAAGGGGGAGGCCAAGGCTCCCATCCCGGTCTTATGCAGAAATTCAGTATCTTACAGATAACTGACAAAATCTTGTGAAAACCCAAATCTCTCCAAGTTGAGGAGGGGAAAGTGCTAACAGAGTATATAGTCTTTGTGATGGTTTGAATAATGTCTCTTAATGGAAAATACATAGGTGGGGGTATGGGATGCCCCATCAGGTTGTCCCAATCAAAGGGAACCTCGTCAGGACTTGGAGGGAGAGAATTCGAGGGAAGAATAAATCTCTCTCGTTCAGAAGGGGGAGGATTTGGAATGTTGATGACATGACTGAAAGGTGCATCACTCTCTTCAGGGAGAGTATTATTGAACATAGATTGCACTAGTGTGGACACTTCTTCAATTATAAGTTGAAGAGGATGCATAGTAATGGGGGAAAGAGACGCTTCACCCTCGACAAAGGGGGTGAGGTCGGGGGAGGATTGCGTCAGTGGAACCACCAAGATGATCAAAGGAGAAGTGGTGTGATGAGAAACCACGGATGCCTCAGAATCTGAAGGGATCTTGCGTGAGCCCCACACTTCTAGTATCCCACTAGTAGCTGGACAAAAACGAGTAAGGTGACTTCCTTCACAAATCCTGCAAAGGAATTTAGGCTTGCGTCTGAGACGTCTAGGCTTCTCGATGTGACTAGTAGGGGAAAGAGATTCTTCTCCTATATGATGAATAGAGGTTGGAGACGTGACACGGCTATGATTTGGGGTAAAAAGGATGGTTCCCCCAACATAATTGGCAGAGGTTGGGAGCAAGCTGTCGACATAATTTGTAGAAAATGTCGACCCATCTCCGACATGACTGGCAGAGGTTGGTGATGGAGCACCAGTGTGACTGACAGTGACTGGGATAGAGATAGATTTCGGCATTTGATTCCAAGGTCCGGGGAAATATTGATTCAGAAATATTGCAGGCCAGAAAGGATCTTGGTGTACCCTGTGTCCCTGCACAGAAAAAGTGGTGGCCTATGCCAAAATGGTCCGAAGAGGTTTGGATGGGTATCGTCACTGAGGTTTTCAAAGAGACCGAGGTAGGATAAGAATTATTCGAGTAAGGATATATGTTTTCCCCTTGTGAAGGGGTCCCATAAAGAGGGTATCCTAAACTGTAAAATTGATTCTCCCCGTATGAAATACCTAAGGGTACTTGAGGACCTGTCATGGAAAAAGTGTTTGAAGGAACTGACATGGCAGATGAAAGATACATGGGTTGGGGGTAATAAGTGGGATAAGCACCCATCTGAGTATTGGCTCCTGAAAGAGCATAGCTAGTATTGGATTCATAAGGGAGAAGGTTCCAACCTCCCATGGGGACACGACTCATATAAAAAAAAGAAGTAGGCATCAGAGCCATGGTGCCCCCAGGTCCAATGCTAGGATTCGTATACACGGGCTAGGGAGAGGATTGCATGGGTGAAGGCATATCAACAGAAAAATGACTAGGGACCCAAGGTGCGGACTGAGTGTTGTAGTTCTGCGTACCATCGTAAAAATCAGAAGGGTTCGTCCCCATGAAGTGAGTAGGCATCATGGGGTGGGTAGCAGTGAATGAAGGAGAAAAAGAAAATCCACTATCCATGATGATGAGACCCAAAATAGACTCCTAAGGCCAACTAGTAGTCAAAGAGCATACCAAAAAGTCAAACGGCTAATATGCATGCAAATGAACTAAAGTGGCTGAGTGGCCTCCCTCACTAAAGAAGGTATGTCTCGTCCAAGAGGGACCTGAGACTCCCTGCTAAAGTTTGGAGGTAACATAATCAGTTATAGGGGCCCTCGTGGGCTTAACAACCAGTCCATCAGATCCCCCCGAAGAGGTAATCTTCCATAAAGGTTGTGTGTCGTTTGACCCCTATCTGACCCAAGGTACAAGCAGAATAACCCCTACAAGTAACCTATGAGATACCTAAGTCAAACAAATAATAAACCATTGTGTAACTGATGCATAGGTGAGCAGTCGTAAGTCCGGATCACTGTATGGGTAGGGTAGCAAAGCCCAAAACCTTGAAAGCACTGCCTCTCACAGAGGTATGGGTACTAGAAAGATCCCCAAAGATGAATAAATCCATATAAATATCTCTGACGCTAGGCGAGTATCCAGGGTTATCCCTTTAACTAACTTCACACGACCTCGTGATTAACTCCGGTGTGAGCGGAGCCTCTTCATCTTACCAATTATACAATGGACTTCTCAACTCCCTGTCTCAAACACATATGTTGATTTAATTGCCTTGGATAAGTTTACTCACAAAATCTTGTTCCAAGGCACTAAATCCTAGACTAGTTTGTGCACCCTAAAAATAAAATCTTGACTAATCAATTTTAGTTTAAAGCATAAATTTTATTGGTCGTGATTACTCAAAAGGGTATGGAAGTGAAACTCATGATGTTATAACTCTGGAAGAAAATAAATATGAATATAATGCAAAGTCTATATTTAACTTTTTCAATGAATGATATGCTAGTAAAAAAAGTGCAATTTTAAATTTCAACTCTGTAATTCAAAAGTAAAATGCAATCTTTCGCTAAATGCACTAAGCTAATGATAAAGGTTCAAAGACAAAAAATCCAACCAATGCAAAATGACTATATTTTATTTATTTTTCAATATATTAAAGAGAAAATGCATGACTGAAAAGCAACCTGATATATAAATTCTAATGTGTATAAACAAAATAACTCAAGAACAATACCAAGCAACCAAGTAAACAACCCAGGGTTCAAGGAAAAACCAAAAATGAAAAACAATGAGAAAGACTATGCCCAAAAATTTAACTCCAAGCAGGTTTCCTATCAACCCAGAGAAGCTCAACAGGCACTACAGAGACCTAAGAAGGCTCAAAAAACATCAAATCCCACCCAGCAGTCACTAAACCAAGAAAACAAGAAAGGGACAGTGGTATACACGACTGTTCAGGAGAACAATGCATATATACGCAGCTTGCAGTGAGACAACACGCATGTATACGCGACTGTCAAGGCAAAATGAGCGTACAGGCTTTAAAACAAGGCCAGGAAAGGGAAAAAAAGATGAAAACTTAGACCCAGAGTGAACATAATATGTCAAGCAGTGATACAACAAGAAACACAAAGGAAAAACAACAATGCAAGAAGAAAAAGTACTTCAACCCTTAGAAGGAAGATCTCTCCCCAGTGGAGTCGCCAATTCTGTTACGAGGGAAAAACTCTCTATGGTCAAGGGTAAACCACAACAGACGGGTATGACTACAGAAATAAACTCAATTCCATTGTATTCTATATAAACTAATGTGCACGATAAGAAATAGGCCTACCTCGATCCAATTTACGATGATGTTCCACCATTGAGCACTTCGACCCAAATCTTTATACCTGCAACAAGTTCTCAAAAAACAAGCAGAGCAAGTACATAGTAATAATATAAAGGGGTTAGCACATTAGATAACATAATCCATTAATAAACATTACAAACATGCCCATGGATAATAATCATATATTTTCACGATACCAATAGGACGGGAAAGGAGTATTTCTATTAATAATTGATCAACAAAAGTGACAACATTATAGACTTCCGTGTTAGCATGGTTTGAAACCAAGAAACCAAGTTCCTTCCAACTAGGCCTCCGCCACTTCAATCCTCCACCAAAGGCAAGATCATAGGAGAGAGACAGTGAGGTTCTCTCAACAATAGGGAAAGAGCTTGGGGACTGAACATTGTGTTCAGACTTGAGGGACAAAGGGTTGCAGACTCAATATGAAGTAATTTCTCCACAGTAACTTTGTTCTCAAAGTTGAATGCTTTCTCCTCTTTTCCATAGCTCGGAATTGTGATTTTATAGTCTTCAAAATGCAACTAAAGGGCAGATTCAAAATGTTTCTAGTATGTGGAAGGCCAAGGATTAGAGATCTCCTATCGTGACATGGAAACCCGACTCTATTTTTGTATTTTTTGGCACAAATCCTGATGTACGCGGGTTGTAGTGGAGCAGCCTGCGTATACAGATGTTGTATAGCATATAGGGTGCGTATATGTGGAAAAATGTGTATTTTTGGCTCTAGATTCATCAAAAAGGGATGACAAGTCTGCATAGGGAAATGGAAAAAGGCCCTCTGTGCAAGATAACAATGGTGAGGCAAATCTTGTTATAACAGTCACTTACCTATATGTGGTTCATGGAACATAATCCAAAGGAAATCAATTTTTTATGTTTTCATATAGCTTTTCAGTATTCCATATGCACCATTGACGAAGCCATCTTGTGAATCATAGTTGCAGGCATATATTTCAACCAACATTTCTAATTTTAGGACAAGCTGCAAAGGTAAAGTGGTTGTATGTTCATGACGTGGCACATTTACATGGTTGTCTTCTTCCAGGTCAATTGAATTGATGATGATATCATCACCAGGCATGAGCAATAGCATGTGCCTGTTATGCCTTGCAACATCCTTATTTGTGTAGAATGGGTAAGGGAACGTTGGGTGTATTGGTGCAAGCCACAAGCACCTTGAATTGATATATGTTAAGTCATCATATGTTTGGTCGTTTGTCCGCATTCTATTCAAAATTGCAATGAATGTTTCATCTATCTGGCACATTGTAGTATGAAATTCAAATCATTTAATATTGTCTCTCTAACATTCATGTGTCATTGTTTGCATGTTAACCATAGGTTGTTCAAATATCAAATAATATTGGATCGGCTGTGCCTGGTAAATATCCCCACAAAATATCATGTCAATGTTTTCAAAGTATTTCGTGTGCACATGTTTTATGCTTCTTAGTCAGTTGTCAATGGAATATAAGAAGCGACTTCCAATCAAAGATGCTTCATCTATAAAGACAAGTTGGAGTTCGTCATAAAGATTAGACAACATATCCAACATTTCCTTGCTAAGTGGAAGAAACCGTGACTTTTTAAAAGGCATTAAAAATGCAGAGTGGATTGTTGTTTCACCTGCATTATATGCAACATTTCCTGTATATGCAACTATTAGGACCTTTGGTTTCATAGGAACAGAGGATTTTTTTGAATCGTAGATTCGTATAAGCATTTGGAACAATGCTTTCATTGTGAATGTCTTCCCTGTTACTGCTTCGCTTGTAAGGAACAAGTGCATAGGAGTGTCCATGTTCAAGCGTTTTTTAAGCGCAATGTCCTTTAGAATTGTTTGTTGTTCTTGATTCAACAAATGTCTTATTCCATGGTATTCATTATTTTCAATTAGGAAAGGATGTTTTGTGACTTGAAAACCAAGATTGATACATTTTTCACTTCCACCTGCTCGAGGACGGGGAAAATCCGCTTGTAAGTCATAGCACTCACAAGGAGTTTTGGTTGTTTTTCGGTTTGTGAATGTTTCATCAAGATTGTCAGGGTTTTCTAGCTCATTAACTGCAATTTCTAGATCACCCCATTTTGGATTAACATTGTAAGTAAATCTAGTTTCATTGATTTGCACTATAGTCTCAGAGGCAACATACGCAGCCTCCCATGTAGAGAAGTTATGTTTTAATGTCTCTTTGTTTTCATCGAACGGAACATATAGCAACAGTTTTTCTCTACAATAGTTTTCATAGTCAGGATGTTTATTGTATTTGAAAAACTGTATCACAAAGGGTTTTTTTCTTTTTCATATGAGTGCACCATTTTTTTTGTAATGCGATATGAATTCTACTAAGAAGATATGCCTAATAGGAGATGGATGTTGGAGGTAATAATCAATAATAGAGTGACATAGCACGTCGTCTGAATTGTTAGGCTCTTGTTCTAGCAAAACTAGTGGTTTAAGCACAAATGTGTGTTTCTCAAGTGGAGATGTGTTTATGAAGACACATTTTCTTGAACTACAAGTGAGGGGCAGGGAAAGTGCAATGTGAACTACTTGTTGAGAAGCCATTTATTGAGGATTAAGCAATGTATTTCCAAGTGTGCATATCACTTCTATGGCATCAATATGACTTATTTCATGTTCTTTGAGTATTCTTCTGAATTCACTTGTCATAGATTTGTCAACCTTTGTCATATATGAGGTACAGTACAATGTTGTAGCATATGCATTGAGCACGTACTGCGCATCTGTATTTTCTTTCCACATAACTGGCATGTCCTTGGAGAAACTGTTGTTCCAAATATGGAAAAGTTTTCGTTTAAGGTAAATTGTTGGTTGTTTAAGCGTACATTGTATGGCTTGGATGTACTCATCTTCTGATATATTTATCTCTGTCAAGAAGTCATCGAAACTCATCAACTCGCCAAACTCTCCTTGTTCTAGAAATGCGAACAAGGATTTATATTTCTCAACAACAACATTGTCGTCTAAACTAAGTGACTCTATGATTCTTGTATCTCTCATTGGCGAAACAGAAAAGTTGTATCTGCAATGCACTTTTTTTCATTTTCTACAACTTCTTGTATGATAATGTCTATGAACTTTGGCAAGTTCTCAATCCAAATGATCTATGTTGCATGTTATGTATTTTTCCACAAATTGCTTGATCTGTGAATTGTTGTCAACTCCATAGACTAGTGCACCCTCTATCCACAACAGTGTGTTGTCATGTTCATTCCCCCTATTCTAGAATTCAGTCACCAAAAAGTAGTCCGATATTTTTCCAAAAAACATTTCATCATGGCATATCAATTGTCTCAAAGCATTTATTCTATGTCTATAGTAGCGAGTACATGTCACTAGGTCTTTTCTTAAGAGGTAGTTAATGTCATTATTTTCCAGTGTATCGATTTGTTTTTTATCTTTCTTGTTCCTATGTAGGTCAGATACGACAACCACCAATGGATCCTAGCAATTCTCTGCACTTGTAAATGTGATGAAAAATGTTAGCGGGCCCAATTTCCAGATCATTGAAAAAATAGTTTTCTTGTTTTGTTGCAAATATTCAGGAGAGGTGCGAATGTTTTTGAAATCTATGTATCCAATATTAGATTTCAGAAATTTTTCTAGGTTTACTTTGTACTTGACATCCTTGGCCAACAAATTTATTCCTTGTAACTGGCCTTTTCTTATTTGGACCCACATGCAAGACAAAACTTGCTCTATTATTATGCACATTGTTTTGAAAAACAAATTTATTATGTGACAGGAGAAGTCACTACTTAAATGTAGTAGCTCCCATCAGACTATTTTATGATAACTGAATTGTTTTGTAATGTCAGTGACACGTGGATCTCCATACAAGAGTGTTGGGAAGTTCATTTCCTCAACGAAATTGTTCTTGAATATGCCAAGTGGACGTTGCCTCTCAGTAGGTGCAATTTCCAGAATCTTGTCTTGCAGGTCACGAATGCACTATGAATCAGTGAATCCATGCACCAATGTTTTAGCAGGTGTTTCATTCTTCGATTCATCACTTGTATCAAATTCACTAGCATTTTCGAGATTCTTTTCAAAGTTGGCATCCTCTTCTCCAAGAACATTGTTCCAATTCTCATTTATACAGATATTCTATGCTTTGTAAAGGGTTGTGGAACATAATTCCTTTAATTATTTCATAACAGCATGAAGATGCACTTTTCCTGTCTGATACACATTTTTGTATCGCAAGCGTATTTTGAGAGACACAACAATTGTCATTGTATCGCTAATGAATTGTGGCAAGGCTTTTTGCACAACATCTAACTAAACAGACAGATTAATAATTGATCTTGTTAAGCCCATTTGGAGTCATTTATTGCCCTAGGGCTTGATTTGTGCAAATTCAATGCACAGAGACATAATTCTCTCTTCAAGTTCTGTAAGTGCACTTACTTCTGGTAGCGGTGTATTACATCTTATTTGGTCAAGGGTTGCAAATTGTGGTAGTTTTTCATTTTCAAGTGACCGTTTGCATGAAAGACAATTTTTTCCACTGAAAAATGGTTTATCATGTGCAGTCAAGCATAGGTATTCTTCTACCAAATCAGGCACAAAATACTTACTATTTTTTGTGAAATTCAATAGTTCACAAATTTCACATGCAATGGAAGGAGTGTCTTTGATTTGTTTCATGTAGGCTTGTCTTGCATCTTTCTTTCGCAGGGAAGTATGGGTAGAAAGTGTTTGCTGGTTTTCATTGGTAGTAGTGCATGGTGTTGCTTCTAGCTCATGAAATGTGATAGTCGCATGACCATTGTGGGATTTGCAACCGTACATGTTTTTGTTGTGTTGTGTACGAACAATTTTTTTTAGATTGTGATATGCGAGTTTCTCTCTAAAAGGAAGCGTAGCAATGTATTTTTTTCTCTCGTGCATGACCTTTTTCAAGTTGTGGTAACTTACTCTACGTTTATTGTCGAAAGACAGGATGACCTGATGGAAACTGCCATGAATTTCACTCTGATTTAGGTTGTGATGACTTAGTCTACGTTTTTTGTTTAAGGCCTGTATGGCCTCATCACAACTAGGACGAATTTCATGCATAACTTTTTTCAAGTTGTGATAACTTAGTCTACGTTTTTTGTTTAAGCCTTGTATGGCATTATCACAACTGGGATGAATTTCACGCATGACATTTTCCAATTTGTGATAACTTACTCTACGTTTTTTGTTTAAGACCTGTATGGACATATCACAACTGGGAGGAGTTTCATTCTCACTAAAAAACATGCCATGCGTATGCATATTCGATGTAGCTTGGGTGGAATGGGCACTGAACCCTGAACCAGTGGTATGTTCAGGCAAAGGTTAATAATGGATATGTGTTGTATATGTTTTCAATTAGAGGATGTCAATTGTTCGATCGTAATTTGAATCAATAGACCAGGAATGGACAGTGTCATCTGGCAGGGCTGACCAGACCTGGATATTTACTTTGAATATGATAGATACCCATTGCAAACATAATTTGCAACACTCCACATTTCCTTTTTCATATGGCAGCGCCATGTTTACAATGTATTCTTGCCAAATTGCAATTACCAACATATTTTCTAAGAGATATGGCGAAAGGTGTTCATGCAAGAAGCCAAAATCTTGTTGGTTGTTGCCTATAATTGCATTGTAAAAGGACTATACAGTGTAAATCCGCAACGACTGCACATCAATCTCTTCTTCTACCAAACAACAAATTGCATTGAACAGACTATCTCCATAGGTAGACACAACAGTTGTTGCTAGTTGTAAACCATGGCAGTCTATGCGATGCATAATCCATTTCCATTGTGATTCAAGGTCTTTGCAAATGAGGGAAAAGTAAATATGAGCTCCTTCAATATTTCATATGGAGAATGTTCTTTATATTAGTGGTTCATAATGACCACTAACAACATTGGAATCATGGAACAAGATGCAATATGGATTGTTAGATGCAGTTTTGTTGAATAGTAGATATCTTGTTTTTCTTGTCAATGACCATATTCCAATTGATATATTGAGCCAGTTAGACAACCACCATATACAAAATTTATCTCCCCAAATTCCCCTCTCATGTGCAGGCAGAATTGGAGATGTAAACAATCACATCTTTGAAAAATACGTAGCGACATCATGTATTCCATGCAACTGCCAAAGAAAATCAGATTCCAGTTTGTATTCATACAACTCCAATGCCTAAGCGTCTCCATTTTTTAAACAACCCAAGAAATAATCTATCAATCCCTTGTGCAGGTCGTTCGAGGAATAACGAAAATGCAGTATAACCTGAAATGCATCGAAAAGGAAATCCCCTATAGTGTACAAGGATGCATCCAATCTAAAAAGGCCATTGCTATGCAACACCTCATCAATGTTGTCATGTATAATGGAGTGTGTATATATTTCATACAACTCAACATATATTACTTGTTTCATATTTTGAACTGTCATTTTGAAGATGTTTCGTAGCTACTTTCAGTTTGCACGAAAACAGATAAAAGGGGAAAAAAAGAATAAAACAAAAAAAAGGTAAAATAGGAAAATTACAAGCATGGAACTACGCACCAATCCTCATATGTATCTTTCAACCTTCTTCTTGTCAACCTCAATCCCCCCTAGTCCCCATAAAGTATGAAAAGAAAACAAACCTACACTGGAAAGTCAACCAAACAAAAGAAACAACGCAAATAAATAACACCCCTATTCATGGTGTGCATCCTACAAGATTCTTAGAGGCAGAAAAAGTTCTGCAAAATAGAAAGGACAGAACAAAGGCAACAACCCTACCTCTACACCTCGGTGAATGGTTCCCTCTTTTGATAGCTCCGAATTTTTTTTTGAAACCCCATCTACATTGCAATTTTCAAAATAGCTATGGTTGTGGTAGCTGGCATATGAAGACGCATGCTTTCCAAGAACAAAAATTAAGAGCACAAACAAAGATGGTCTACAACATAATTTCAAGGCAGGGACTCTCACCATTGAGAAATAACAACGAAACAATGGCACGAAAACTTACCCATCAACGAGGGATGAAAATAGTTGAGCCCCAAAACTTGCAAACCGCAACAACAGGTCCAACAACTTGCAAAGTTGAAGAACAACAAACCAACGGACAACCACAAAGAGGTCCAACTGCAACATAAGGACCTCAATTTTGTAAAGTTGAATCAAAGAAGAACACGAATCATGGAACGAACCAATGAACAAGCATCAACCACTAAACCAGTGATGTCAGTTGAGAACAATTCTGCACAATTTCACTGCAAACAACACGATCAAAAAAATGGAACGAAACTGTATTGCAACACATCTGTACAATAAAGATTTAAGGCTATCAGACCTGTTAGGTAAACACTTAAGACTGTTAGAATCATCGAAAGGCGTAGCCCTGTGCAAACATTTAAGCAAGAATGCAATGTGGCAGGCTTGTTCTCTCGAAGAACGCAAGAATAAAGCAAACATCACACATAGTAATATGCTAGAAAATGTATTCAAAGGACAAACTTTCATTGGAATAAATTTAGCTAGCAGAAAACGCTAAACCAAACATTTGAACTAATGCTAGCATTACTCCACCTTCGAGCAATGCATAAGAAAACATATGATTCAAAAAACCCATATACGATCAAATACTTTGGATATGCCAACATATATAACCTCCAATCCGTTCTCTAATCATATCATGACATATATGATACTTTTTATTATATAAAAATCATTGTTTTTAGTTCCTTGGTTCCAACAATAAATAATATGAAAATATTTGTGGTCAAAGGACTAACTAATATGAGGTCGATGAATTATCGATTGCTATATAGTCCCTCTATACCTATAACAGGGACTAATAACGCATAACTATAAGTTTATGGATATATTAACCCATTACTATGTGTCTTTATTGATTTTTATTTTATTCTAAATTTAATTTCACATTCCTCAATGTTCAAAGAATCTCTTGGGCTGGACAACAATGTTAACACATGTCAACGTTGGGTCAGTGTAACTATCTATTCATAAACTTTTCTTCAAATAAATAATTGTACCACAACTCTGCTAGTGCCCCGCACTCCAAACAATGTAACTATGCTCTTTTGATGTTATGAGTTATACATAGAAGATATTTTAAGATCATATGTTTGCAAGTAACATGTTTTCACAATCTATATTTCTTTTCTTTATTGTGAATATGGAAATATTAATTTTTAATCATTATTTTTAAAATTATATTTTTTTAATTTAAATTTATTATTATTAAAAATAAGTATTAGTGTAAATTATTTATTTATAAAGAAATATAATATAAAATCATATATATAACAAAATAAAAAAGTATTATTAATTAAAAATAAGTAGATTAATTATAACAAACAACAATAAATAAATAAAATATAATTGTAATCTAAACTATTTAAAAAATAATTTTTTCCTGGTATATTTGTCTCAAAATAATTTTTTTTATTAGATCTACAGATGATTATTTCATAAATATAATCCAATCAAGCTAATCATTACTTGAAATATATGAAAGTATATACATCTCATTATGAAAATTCCCATTTAGCTCGAACTCCAGCTAGGGCAGCATTGAGCAAGAAAGCAGAAGAGGCAATGTACAACCCACGGCTCCCATACCACCAGGTCGGTTCTTCTAGTGAATGGCGTGTTAATGAATAATTAACGAGAAGAGGATTGCCACTGAAAGACTATCAAAACCAGACATTGCAAAGCACTGTATATCCATCTCCCACAATACTTTCTACCGATAACTCCGGCTATTGCGCTACAGCCTACAATGCAAAGTATTTCTAAAGCAATGATTGCACAAATCCTAAGAGTAATTTTGGTATGATTTCTTCCGCTAAAACGGGGCGTTCTTCTGATTTGGAAATATAATTTCAAATCAAAGGCATCCATGACCAAAGCAATACAAATGGCTACCATTATCACAGTAATTCCATGTCTAGATGGTGGCATGGAATGTGTATGATACCATTTGTTAGCGCTTCTTTCCAATGCCACCAGCACCATCCAACTAGTACAGCAAATGCAGTTCACAAAAGACTCTAAAATGACTGATAGCCCCCATGTTTGAAAAGCAGAATTAAAGAATAACACTTGGCATGCATCGGTCCTATTGGCATTTGATTTGACGCGGGCCTCGCTTAGAAACAAATGGGGAGAAACCAACCTTGTTTTGGTGGAAGACCTTGCATTACGCTTATGGCGAGCATAAAGCTGCAGAAGCCATCAACTTTGAGCCAGATAGTTAGCACAATGTTGATTAATACTATTGTCAACCTGGGCACTATGATTAAGGAAGCAAATTCATATTTTTCGACTACGTCACATTCTCCGCTCCAATTATTTTAGTTTTCGAGGGCAGACCAAGCGTTGGTGCTGCCTTCTCCGATTACGGTTCCTCTGAATTCTTTATCGTCAGGCTTCAAAAGTTTGATCAGCTGATTTATCCACTTATCACTGTCGGCTGAATGCACTGAAATGCAGATGCAACTACGGACTTTATTGATGGATTTAAGATCAAGTATTCACAGACTGCAGCAGGGTATTCACCCTCTCTCAATCTATCATTCTCCACATGCAACAACCCCTGGTTGCAGCCATGGCAGTCATTTCTCAGGCAGCGCAGAGACTGAAGTAGGATCCGAGAATCAGGGAGTCTTTTCACTATTCCGGGCATCCGATCAGCAAGCATCATTGTGATATCTTCCACTATATTGAATACAATGCATCCGCATCCACCCTCCTGATTTTCTGTGCAGTCATTTGTGCATATCTGTACACCGTCTTCTACAGGTTCTATAGGGCGGCATGGCAGAAAGATGGAGTGCACACCATAAACTTTGGAGTTATAATCCATAAATCGCTGCATCGAAATATTGGGCACCTGCCTTGACAACATTACGACGTGACAGTTTGACAGTTTAGACTTCGTCAGTCGACCGTCGACCCCTTCTATTTTAAGCAAATGCAAACCTTCTCGGATGACCAGTACATAGGTGGGCAGATCCTCTAACTACAGCTTGTTTAGTAAAATAATTCTAATGAAGGCTGCTAAATTGCCTATGCATGTGATTCCGATAGATGGAAAATTAGTGGAACCTGTAAAAGCTTCATACACCTGTCCAAGTGCAAGATCAACAGCCATCCCAACCAACAAACTAGTATTATAATGATAAAGTGCATAATATATCGGCTTTCCCTGAATAGATCCATTGTTAAGTAATTAAATAAAATCCAAATGCAGGGGAAGTAGTTTTCCCAAACTGTATAAACCCAAAAAAAATCTCTGAAGTACTCAACTCTAACTTCCTATTGTGCCTGCAAATTTCTATAGCAAAGTTGCGTCGATACAGACCACCGTTAGATTCTCCTTTATAGTAGTCAGGAGGGTGAGAGAATCTAACCGACCCTTTATTCCATAAACACAGTGATGGTTCAGCTCGACTCCATAAACACGGTGACGTCTCCATAAAGAGTGGATGCTACTCATGTTTAGTTTTTTGATCGTAACTAAACTAGGTCGCGGCTGGATAACGCCGAAAGGTATCGGCTGTAAAATTCTAAGCCTAGTAAAAACCCTGTAGTAAAATTTACTCGCCAGAGCCGACTTCATAATTTGGAAACATGAACTGATGGGAACAGAAACGGTTTGGAGGTGGGAACAGAAACGGTTTGGAGGTGTTCTGAAAGAGGTAGTATGTAAAAAAAGTGGCTAAAACACCTGGTAATTAAATGTGGCCTAGAAAATGAAATGCTCCACTTTGTAACAAAATTTTAATTGTTGTTAATCACTAAACGTGGCAATCAACTAGCCATTATAGTAAATTTTAAATGTGATCAATTAAAAGTAAAAAAATAAACATGTAAACTGATGCTTTTATAATAGTGAGGAAGTTAGTGGTTGAAATCTCATCCATTGATTTATTAGGATGACGAAGAATATTCCATCAATATTTAATCTTGTCCATACAAAACTGATTAAGCACTAAAAACCTATTAAATGTGCACATTGTACGTAATTAATGATAGATTTTGTTTTATTAACCAATTTGTATGCAATTAACAATTGGATTTCGTTCCTTTTGGATGGATTTTGACATGGACTCATATTAGGTATTATATTTAGACAGTATTCCAAATGTTTTAGATTGGTTTTCAGCATTTTAAATGAAAAACAGTATATTATAATCTACTCTACTTCGCTGGTACAATACTCGTATTTGAAAAAAAAAAATCATGCCCTCAAGAACTTCCTCAACATTGCCAGGGTTAGGGTTGATTTTTTTTTAGGTATTTTTAAATTCTTTTGAAATATCACATTTCCCTTACTCGGCCCCTCGCCATATCCCTCCCTGGTTTTTGTGTCATCCTTCGAATCCAAGAACGTTTCTTCGCCTTAGGAAACGATCTTGAAATTAGATAATTTAATTGATGATGAAACAGAGGCATTGTAGCATTCAATTATTCACGATGTATTTTGTTTCCTAATTGTTATATTCATCTATACATGTGTAATTTGAAGGAACAACCAAGCAGTTCGGAATGGTGTGAATCGAATCCGATGAGGCTAGTACGCCCTAACTTTGATAGGGTCGGAGAAAATAGTAGCGAATGGACAATGATGTTTGATGCAGAATTGAAAATATCAATGTGCAATTGGAAATGAACATTGCCCTTTCTCGTCCCCTTGCCATATGCCTTTAGAGTTTTTGTGTCAGCGTTCGAATCCAAGTTTTTGTGTCAGCGTTCGAATCCAACAACGTTCCTTGGCCTTAGGAAACAATCTTGAAATTAGATAATTTAATTGATGATGAAAAAGAGGCATTGTAGCCTTCAGTTATTTATGTTGTTTATAAATGTGTGTCAGTTTCCTAACTAAGTCATTGTGATTTGGGTTTTATTTTGGATCGTTTTGTATGAAATCTTTTAAATTCCATGATTCTAGTCGAGATTTTCCCATTTCTTTTTTCAAAAATTTGTGGCAATTACAAATTGTTTATTTAATGTAATGTTTCTTAGTTTTACTTTCCAATAGTGAACCTTTTTTAAAATCTTAGTAGATTATTTTACACTTAGGAATATGTAAAATGGCAGTTACTTATTATTTGAATGGAAGTGTGTTAGTTATTATGGATTTTGTGGTTATTGTAGATTTTGTCCTCCCATCAATGGCCAGATTTATATTATTGGATGTTTTTTCTAAGAATCTTGGCAAATACATTAGTATCTGCTACTTCAATTAATTCATAAAATCTCTATTGTAGAATCTGACATCATGACATTGAAATTCTCTAATAGTTATCGATGTCAAGTATAATGTTTTCAATAAAAACTTCAGTCAACTCATAAAATCTTTATTGTAGAATCTGACATCATGACATTGAAATTATTTGATAGTTATCAATGTCAAGTATAGTGTTTCCAACAAATAGTTGTTGTATGTGAATAACTTGTTAGTACCTTCTTCCGAGTAAATTAAATTATATCTAAATTTTATTAAATCTTTGAGATATGGTACAATAAGAAACTCCACATGGAAAAAATTATAAGTCAAATAAGTAAATTTTATGTTCGGATGTAGTTGAGTTTTGTGATGTTGATCATATTCAATACAGTCAATTCACCTCCACACACAAAAAGAAAAATTGATGGATCATCTCCATGCACAACTTAGATAATCTCTGTAGGAAGATCAAAAAAATTAATGATCATCTACATAGGAAGCTCGGAAAAAAATGATGGATCATCTCAAAGCACAACTCAAATCATCTCCATAGGTAGCTCGGGTGTAGAACAAACATAGGGAATTACCAACTAGAACAAACATAGGGAATTAGCGCAAGAGTAGGGTTAGGGTTAGTCTTATTAGAATTAGGGTTATTTTAGAGTTAGGGTTAGGGTTATTTGTATTTGGGTTTATTTTATCATGATAATAAAATAATAATAATTTAATTTTAATAATAATAATAATTTAATAATAATAGTTCAACATTATGTTTCTAAAGATAGTTAACATTCTAGCGATGTCATTTTCTCACTATGCATCAACTCGAGAAGCTATGGTTTATCCTTGACTTCCCATAGGCCAAATCGAGGCCATTATGCATCCTTTTCCTTTATTATTTGTATGTTATCCCTTTGCGATGGCATCTCCCTCGTCCAACGAAACAACTCCAAGCCTCAAATTTTCTTCTATAAGCCTCAATTCTACCCATTTCGGATCCTCTAGTGGGTCATTGGTGTGCCCTTTCAAGGGGTTTCCCTCTGGCTCCACTGCCATTCATGGAAGTACTTTACATGATGTGGTCAAGAGGAATGCCTTTTCTCCATCTTGTTTGGTGCAAGAGGCCCTGATTCCTTTCATCCCTATGAGGAAGGATGTTATTACCAAATTATCTCGTCTCAGCTCCACGACACTCATCTATCATTTTAATGGTCCCTTGCCACATCTTGTTCATCTTCATGACTAGATATCGAGATCTTAGCTATCAATTTTGAAAGGTGATGTTTTCATTCACCCTTGTTCTCAAGGGTTTTTCATTGTCGAGTTTGATCTTCAAGATGATAAATATTTTATATTTAGTTCCTACCCCTGGTTTTGGGGAAGTTTCGGTTTATGTATAAATCATTGGTATCCTTCATTTGATCCTTTGAAATATTCTTTATATTCAACTCTTTTTTGGGTTAGGATACCAAATCTTCTCCTGCATTTTTGGGGCATATCCTCTCTCTATGTCATTGGTAATGCTTTAGGAAGGTTTCATTTTAGAAGCCCTGAAAAGGAAAACCATAGCATCTTCACGTACACTCGTATTTGTGTAGAAATGGATTTCAACAAAGGGTTTCCGACTGAAATCATCTTGACAAGGGATAGCTATTCATGGACTCAAAAGATGGATTATGAAAAAAACTATTTACGGTGTCGAGCCTATTTTGAAATTGGAAGCCCAATTCCCTAGGGGTCCTAAGAAAGCGCAAAAGCATCGCAATTCAATCTGGTGGGTTGGCTCCCACATTTATCATCATCTTATTTCCAAGTATGATCTTTCAGATGTTGACCCTCCAAAGGAGGATTCCAAAGAGGCTCCTTTGAAAGCCAGTGTAGCTCCATACAATGTGGAATCTCCAGATCTGGACCCTCCATTAGATAATTTAAAATCTAAAATAGAGGATTTTCACACCACATCTGAGTCTATCATGAAATATGAAGTGCAACATGAATCTCCTCGGAAGCTCAAAGATGTTTCGAATTCTCCAGGTTCAGGTAAAGAAAGGAAAGTTCACCCCAACTCCATTCCTCTAGTAAGTAGGGAAGATGAGGTTGATTAAGCTAAGGCATGAGATAAGAGACTTCAGATCTAGTAATCTGCCCAACCATTGGCATGTTGGGCAGATCAAGCTAATGCAGTTGAGCATCTGGATAAAGAAAAACAAGAAGTATCACATTGAGATTGAAAAACATATATTGGCTTCAATTTATATATATTATAAAATATTTTAATATATTAAAAAACATATATTGGTTTTAATTTGTTCCGTTGTTTTGATTTTCCCTAGCTTCAATTAATAGATCACAAAACAATGTAGTGGTTAGGGAGGTCATAATATATTATAAAATATATTAATATATTTTAATATAATATATTGTATAATACTTTAATATTTTAATGTATTAAACCAGCATAGATTCGTCTTAACTTGTATCTATCAAGCGCCTATAGGGATCAAATCTCTCAAAGTGCAAGCCTTTAAATTTCCTCAAGTTTTTCACCTTGAAAGATTTGATCCCTCTCGTCACTTGATAGGTTAAGATGGATCTATGCTCGTATAAGTAATTGAACAAATTCAAACAATAATAATAATAAAATACATCAAATAAAGAAAAGATTAAATTCAAAAATTAAGAATATTACATGATTATATTATTTATTTATTTTTTAAAGAAAAAGTGTTCAATGAAAATAAAAAATCAAATGTGTGATAACAATATATTATATCAACAAAAATAAAATATTTTATATTTTAAACCAAATGTCTAATAACAATACATATCAAGAGAAAGACAACATTTTATATTTTGATTGAAATTAAGATATTTTAAATTTGTCAAAAGATATAAATATATTTAATATCTTTATGAAAGATTTCAGTACAAAAAAATTAATTTTGATAAAATTTTATTTCATTATAAAATATAAAAAGAAAACAACATGGCATGAAATAATATTTCACCTTTGTGACACTTAAGGGTTGAAGATGAAAACCACTTTCTCTTAGAGTGCCCTTGTCTAAATACCTTAGTTGTACAAGAACAAGCTAGTTGTATGAATCTATTCACAAAAACAATACCATGAATTCGATCACAATTAGTCATAAATGGATTTCAGTTAAATATTTTACTACTATAAATCATAATTGATTTTAACCCCTTCCTATGTGTTTTCTTGACAATCACAATTCACAGCAACAAAAAGTGAAATGCATAAATGCATACTCTAATTTTCTATATGCTTATTTGAAAGGGATATATTTTACAGTTCAACATGATATGCTATCAATTCCCTTAGAACACATATGATTCTAAGTTACCTTCTATGTAATATATCACATAAGTTCAAAGTTCCTTTCCTTTTCACAGAGGAAACACTTAGTGAGATTTTTTTTAAAACTTCACCAAAACTTCCTTTTTGTAATGTGTTGAACAAAAACCAGCCTTTTCATGTGACAAACATGCCTTGATGTTGCAATCTGATGAACAAAACTAGATTTTACAATGTGACGAACATAACAATGTTGCAATGTGTCGAACATAGTAGCGTCGCATACTGATGAACATAGTAACGTTGCAATCTAACAAACATAGTAACATTGCAATATGCTGAAAATAGTAATGTCACAATCTGATGAACATAAATTGACGTCACAATGTGACGAACATAGTCATGTCGTTGCAATGTGGATAGTAATGTTGCAATGTGATGAACATAAAACAAATGTTGCACATCAACTTGTTGTCACAAAGTGACTAATATTTCCTCATGTTGCAATGTGCAGGGGAGGAAGGAATCAAGGAAGGAAGGTTTAACAGTAAAGAAAAATGAGCAAGGGGGGAAGTGAAGGAAGGAATATTGTTTGGATTGGTTACATGGGTTTATGTTGTCCTTCACATGTACACAATAAATTTTCTCTTGGGATCTCATCCCATCCAATTTAACGTAATATAGAAAGTGAGGTGAATATTAAAATTTATTAAAAACATGTTTCCTTCTCTATACAATTAAAAATAATTTTGATGCCTTCTCTTTAAAAATTAAAGAATAATGTTGATTCCTTCTCTTTAAATATTACTTCTTGATCCAATGAACAAATAAACAAAATTACTTCTCCATCCAATTAACAAATAAACAAATAATTTTGATTTCTTCTCTTTAAAAATTAACAAATAATGTTGACGCCTTCTCTTTAAAGGTTACTTCTTGATACAAATAAACAAATAATTTTGATTTCTCTCCTAAAATATTATTGCTTGTTACGCATATACCTATTGGAAATGGGTAGATTTAATATGTTTTTAGTTCTTAATGTGTTTTGTATGGACACGATTAAATATGGATGGAATATTCTTCGTCATGACAATAAATGAATGGTTGTGATCTCAACCATTAACTTCCTCACGTTTATAAATACATACATTTATGTGTTTACCTTTTCACATTTACTAAATCATATTAAAAAATTATTGTTGGTGAGTTGATTGTCACGTTTAAGTGATTCCATTTTATTGTAATTAACTTAGAAGTGGAATATGTGGGGCGTGAAGCGTGTCATAGCTAGCATTTCAATTTGTTTTTTATGATTCCATTTTATTGTAATTAACTTAGTAATGGAATATGTGGGGCATGAAGCATGTCATGTCTAGCATTTCAGTTTTTTTTATGAGTGTGAAGCCTGGCAAGCGTTTCAATTAATCAAGGCGATGCTACAATGGGAAGTGTTTCATATTTCATCTCATCTCCCATAAAAGAGAAGATTAATAATCCAACGATCTTTTCATTCCAATGTCAAGAGGGATTGGGTCTAGACATGTTTACACAATTGCATATGGCTGAAGACATAGTTACATGGATGGATGTTGGTCAAGAACATTCAACTCCATAAACATAGTGCTGACTCAACTCTATAAACATAGTGACGTCTCCATAAAGAGTGGATGTTAATCATGTTTAGTTTCTTGATCGTAACTAAATTAATGACGTATTTTGTTTTATTAACTAATTTATATGATGGAAATTAACAATTTTTATGGATTTCGTTGATATATCATAGTTTTCCTTCCACCAATGGTCAAATTCATATTCTTGGATGGATTTTGACATGGATTCATACGGGGTGTTATATTTAGATGGTACTCCAAATGTTTTAGATTGATTTTCACCATTTTAAATAAAAAAATGTATATTATAATATGCTCTACTTCACTCGGTACTCTACTAGTATTTGAAAATCATTTTTTCATGCCCTCAAGAACTTGCTCAACATTACAAAGGTTAGGGTTGATTTATTTTGATATTTTTAAATTACTTTGGAACATCACATTTCCCTTTCTTGTCCCCTCTCCATATCCCTCCCGAATTCTTGTGTCATCCTTCGAATCCAACATCGTTTCTTGGCCTTAGGCAACAATCTTGAAATTAGATAATTTAATTGATGGTGAAGCAAAGGAATTGTAGCATTCAATTATTTATGTTGTTCATAAATTTGTGTTGGTTTCCTAATTTTATATTCATCTCTATATTCACATGTGGAATTTGAAGGAACAACCAAGCAGTTTGGAATGGTGTTAATCAAATCCGATCTAGATGCCAAAATGCCCTAACTTTGATAGGGTCAGAGAAAATAGCAGTGGATGGACAATTATGTTTGATGTAGAATTGAAAATATCAATGTGCAATAGAAAATAAAGATTGAGAAGGAGCATCAGATTTTCCTTTCTTGGCTCGTCGTCATATCCCTCCTGAGTTTTTGTGCCAGCCTTCGAATCCAAAAATGTTTCATGGCCTTAGGAAGCAATATTGAAATTAGATAATTTAATTTGTGATGAAGCAGATGCATTTTAGCCTTCATTTTTTTACATTGTTCATAATTTTTTGTCGATTTCGTAACCAGGTTCTTGTGCTTTGGGCTTTATTTGGATCATTTTGTATGAAATCAAAGGAGTACTAAAAAACAAACCAGGGCCAAGTTCAAATCAAAGGAGTACTCAAAAACAAAACCATTGGAGATTGTACACATTGTTCTATGTCAACCAACAAGGACAAAGGGACTAAATGGTGAAAATTACTTCATGCTAATGATTGATGACTACACAAGAATGATTGCAGCTTTCTTTGTTAAGACGAAATCAGAGGCATTTGAGCACTCCAAGATATACAAAGAGATGGTTGAAACATAGACAAAATTGAAAATAAAATGTCTGAGATCAGAAAATGGTGGAGAGTTTACATCGAAATAATTCATGGATTTTTATCATGAACAAAGGATAAAAAGACAATTATCAGCATCCAGGACACCTCAACAAAACAAAGTTGTTGAAAGAAAAAACATGGCAGTACAATAAATGGCCAAAACCATGTTGAAATATTCCAAGTTGGGTGACATCTTTTGGGAACATGCAGTACATACAACAATTCATATGTTGAATAGAGGAATTCTTAGAGGTAACAGTGATAAGACTCCCTACAAGCTATGGAAAGAAAGACCAGAAAATGTGAAGCATTTTAGAGTGTTTGGAAGTATGTGCTACATCAAAAGAGAAGACAAAATGATTGGAAAATTTGACTCCCGAGTTAACAAAGGCATATTTTTTGAGTACTCAAGAAAAAGAAAGGAATACAAGTTTTTCAATCTAAGACTCAACATAATAGTGGAAAACATCAATGTACAGATTGAAAAGACAAGTATACGAAAGATCAAAGATGAAAATCATAGACTCTATGGATCTATGATTGGTAGTTTACTCTATGTGACCACATCAAGACCGGATGTGATGCAAGCAGTTGGACATGTGGCAATATTTCAAGGAGCACCAAAGGAAACACATGTTATGGCAGTAAAGAGAATATTCAGATATATCAAAGGAACAAATACTATATATTATGCTATCCAAAAGGGAATGGTTTATCTCTAGTTGTATACAAAAATGCATATTGGGAAGGAAGTATTGATGATAGAAGAAGTACAAGTGGAGCAACCTTCTACTTGGGTGATTGTATGGTATCTTGGTTAAGAAAGAAAAAATCTTCGGTATCATTGTCAAACAACATGTTGTACACATGTTCTCTTGATAAAGCAAGCTTTGTAGGACATACAAGTGGAATACGATGATCTTGTTTTGATATTATGTGATAACACCAATGCTACAAGTATCTCTAAGAATCCAATGATACATTCCATTATGAAACACATTCCAATCAAGTTTCACTTTCTATGGAAACATGGTACAGAAAACAACATCAAGGTAGAGTATGTTGGTACAAAAGAGTAGATTGCATATATCTTCACCAAACCTCTTCTGAGAGAGATTTTTGAGTATCTTCAATAAAAACTTGGAGTAGTTTCATCCCCACAATGAATGCTTTTTGAAAGACTTGAATGATTTTTGAATGATTTTTATCAAAGATGTACATGAAGAAGCACCATGAAAAGAAACATTAGTAGATATATAGGCTTACTGATAGGGGGAGCATCCCCAAGGAGAAGTCATCCCTTTCCAGTGATGTCAAAGGGGGAGAGAAAAATATAGGCATGGAAGAGAAGAAGCATGAAGATAGGGGGAGCCAACACATGAAGATAGGGGAAGACAACATGAGAATGAGTATTTCCATTATTGCGTCTAAGTGCTGCCATTAATGCCAAAGGGGGAGATTGTTGAAAGATTAATTAATTATCGAAAAAGATTAATTAATTATTGCAGGGATAATTAATTATTGAGAGTGGTTTTCATTTATGTCAACCCTTGATAAAGTTGCATGTTGAAGTAAAGTGGCAGTAAATAGAAGATAATTAATTATTGGAGGGATAATTAATTATTGCATGTGAGTTGCATGGGAGTTGCATGCCATTAAGAAATTTCTCTTTACAACACAAATAAGAGTCCATTGCAAATCACTTATATGTATTCACTTCTGAGAATACAAATTGGAGATCTGAGGCAGTGAGTCGAAGACAAAGAATTCAAATGAAGTAATAAGTTTTCAAGAGTCGATAATAAGGAGAAGGGGTCTCATACAGGAATTCCTTGAGACGATAATTAATTATTGCCAGGATAATTAATTATTGGAGGGATAATTTTTTATTGCATGTGAGTTGCATGCCATCATGAGTTTCATGGCAGTTGCATGTCATTAAGAATTTTTTCTTTATAACACAAAGAAGATTCCATTGCAAATCACTTATGTGTACACTTATGAGAATATAGGCTGGATACCTAAGGCAGTGAGTTGAAGACAGAGAAGTCAAGTGAAGTAAGAAGTTTGCAGGAGTCGAGAGTAAGGAGAAGGGGTCTCATACAGAAATTCTTTGAGTATATCCACGAGTTTCCAGAGGAAAAGTGTGGACATCCATGGGTTGCAGTGAGGAAAAGAATGGATACCCGCGGGAAGAAAATACACATAGTCGCAGACCTATGAGGAAAAATCCAAGAAGATCGGGGATCAGGAACTGAGTTCAAATTTAGGGTAAAGGTATGTCTTCTTGAGTATGTTAGGGAGTTATTCTGAAGAAATTGGGAACAAATATGTCTCAGTGAGTTATGAGCAGGGATGACTTTAAGGATGGAAATTTATTTAAAAATGTAGAAACCTTGGTGAATCTTACTAATCTTTCATATACCAACTATAAATGTTTGACGATATTTTTGTAAAAATATTCAAATTTCTAAGGATTTTATATAGTTTGTATAAAATTTTGGAAGTTTTTGAGGTAAAATAATTTTATCCTATAGAATTTGAGAAAATCATTTTTAGAATAACGAATTATTTTTTTGGAAAAACCATGGAAAATTAACCCATGAGCGAAATTTAGCCCCTAAAATAATCCATGATTATGAGCACATTATTTGAAGAACTCTTTTGTGTATTTTGGTATGTGGTATGTGTGGTTGCAGTATTAATGAGATATTGATATCAGTAGTAGAAATAGAGGTGTCAAGAATAACAACAATAATAGGTTATCAGTTATAGCAGCAGAAGTAGTGACGTGGTTGTCTACATTTATTTTTCAGGGCAGTTGGATGGGACAAGAGAAGGGGGTTGTACCCTTCTTCTAGTTGGAGCCGAAAAATTAGAGAGTTGGAGCATCCTTCAGGTTGCAGCCTGTAAATAGGGGGTTGAAGCCTCCTTCCAGTTGTAGCTAGAGAAATAGAAAGTTGGTTCTTCCAATGAATGTACTTTTTGACAAATAAAAAAAGCATTATGTGGTTTTTTCCCGCATTGGGTTTCCATGTAAAACTTCGGTGTATTGTGTTTATGTGTTGTTTATGCATTTATTTATGGTATTGATTCTATACTTAATGTTGATTGAATATCATTGAAGATTTATATTGTGGTTAAAGAAATAAAAGTACTAATACTGATTCACCCCCCCCTCCCCCCTCTCAGTATTCCAACACTTCCATGATACTTTAGGTCATGGAAAATTTGAATCCCTTTGGATAGGCCCTTTTATAAACAAACACTACCTCACCAAGGGGGCATACATCATTTCCCATCCTAAAGGAAACCTCCTTAAACACCCTGTAAATGGGTTATACTTAAAGAATATTTACCATTAAGTACCCATTCTACTTCATACCACTTCCATGTGCATATTTTTTTTTTGTAAAAATGTTTATAGATTTTTTAATATTTTTTACACACACCAAAATTTTCACATTTCAGATCACTTTTATTTTTTTCTTTACCAAATGAAACATTCACCACCATATCACATTGGTTTTTCAAACAGTTCTAGTCAATGGACTTAGAATATTGCTTCGATGGCTTGGGTAATTCATTCACCTTTCCATACACTGCTTCACTTCAACGATGTTTGTCTAGGTCTAGCTATGAATAACCAAGGAAATGTGTTGATGTGATGGTCCTTTCGGCTAATGTCACTCACCTTGATGTTCACCACTTCATCATATTATTCGACTCCTAGATTTTCATCTTGCAGTTGAAAAATGTTTACCATGTTCGTATCCCTTTCCTGTTTAGAAAGTACCTGCAAGTTAAACTTTTGTCAAGGAATTTTGAATCCATCACATTTACACATATTCCTAGAAGTGAAAATCAATTTGTAGATCATATTACAAATGAAATTATAGACTATCATTTGTCACATTAATTTAAACATTGTTTAAACATGAGTTAACTATCTAAAAACATGTTCATGTTTTGTCATCATTATATCACAAGCATGAATAGTAAAGTAGTAAATGAACACATCCACTAGATCAGAAAAACTGCATCATATCATCAATTCACTCCATCATGAAACATCAATATATATATATATATATATATATATATATATATATATATGGATACTTTCAAATATCCCTCACTATGACCATGATCAAAAGTCAAATATAAAATGGGGGCACTACCCCTATATCTCAAAACACATATACAAAATATGGGCCTTTCCCATATACATGACCATCCACAAAAAATGGGCCCTAACCGTATACATAATATCTGTATCACTATAGTGGACCAAGTTGTGGGGGGGGCTCAACTGGGGGAACTCCATTAGTTGGTGGCCTCATTCGCCCAATAGTCACTTCCCCTGCCACTGTTGCTCGTCTCACTAATGGGAGCCAATTATGCTCAACGTCTATAAAG
Source organism: Picea engelmannii (assembly GCA_009831015.1). Lineage (NCBI taxonomy): Eukaryota > Viridiplantae > Streptophyta > Pinopsida > Pinales > Pinaceae > Picea > Picea engelmannii. Next base: position 54,738 of record ML792199.1, read on the forward strand.
GCCTATAGGAACTCCTCTTCTATACCTTCCCAACCTTATTCCTATACCCCACATAATACTCGATCAAATATCCAATGGAGTTCTCTTAATTTTGACTGCAACCTCACCTCTCGCTCGGCTACTCCCATATCCCCTGGATCCTCCTACCATCATCCCACTCTCACAAGATCTCCCTGGCTTGCTATTGGCACCCTCATTGATGTTGGGATATCCCTCACCATAGGGACCTCTTGGCCTCGTGGTCCCACATTTGCAACCACAATAAGACTACCCATTAGTAATATGTCAGATAATAAAAAAACATTAGAAACATCAACAAAGACATAAATACCATGCATAATCAAATGAATACTCACCTCATTAGTACAAATCCTCCCCTGGTGGAAGTATCTAATGTAGGAGCATCACTCCACCTCAGCAATTGTGCCAGCATGAAAACACACAATGGAGAAAGGGAGAGGCATTAAACCTCCCATTTTTAAATTTGAAATAATCCTATACGGATTTTTGTGCTGTAAGATTGTAAATGTCGGGCCATGCCTTTGTACAGGTAGTGGTTGGATTTCCTTAAAGAGTTGTTTGTAGCATGCCCAGATCATAGTGAGGTCTGGGTAAACATTTATGAAAAATTCAATGTAATAGATGAGGTTAGGTGAGAGAGGACGAGCTCGCAGAGACCCTCTTTTGTATGGAGATCTTGTATCAAATTTCGATAGATAGAGAAGGATAGAGAGGTCTGAGTAGAGATGCCTTAGGAGGTAAAATAGTTCTCAGAGAGAGAGCTTGAGAGAACTAGGACTTTGTTACAGTCCAGTCTTTGTAAACATATGTATAGACACACATAGATAATAGAAAGGCATTTTTTCCTGCACATCGTGTGTTTATGTGTTTCATGAATGAATGTTGTAGATATATGATAAGCTTTATTTACAGTAGGAAGATATATTTCTTTTATCTTCATTGAGTTATCATATCATTATGGATTCTTTAGGTTGTGCAAGTAGTGTACATCTGAACTCTGTGGATTCATAAAAGAACGTGCTAGGAGGGCGCACCAGAGCAATCATAAGCTCAAGAGGAACCTCAAGGTTACTGAATAACTTAGAGGGAAGATTGTGTGGAAGAATCATAGAGAACTAGAGTTATTGAGGACTCTGTAGAGCTTTGCGAGGTGGGCATTGAGTTGGTTCAAGTGTGCATGGGAAGAAATCTTTATCGGGTTTGAAAGAAACAAAGTTACTGAATATTCTGTGAGGAAAATCTTTGCAAGAAGTGCATAGAGCAGAAGAACACTATGAGGGTGAGAAGTATTTCTTGTTCAAGAAATCCTTCGAATTTTGAGTTTGAAGAAATCCCAGAACATAAGGTGTGCATGGGAGATCGAAATATTTGAGGAGATAAATCTCAAGAGGAGTAACGCAAGAAGCACGTATAAGATAGACTTATTCTAATTCCATAATCTCAAAGGAGAGATAACGTTTTCAAAAGTGCAAGCGAGACCTAGATTCGTCGGGTTTGCAGAAGATAGAATGAAGGTCGAGACCTTCAAATGTTGGAAATCTTCCAAGTTTGGGAAGAATTTGAAATCTCAGGAGGAGGAGCATTGGCATACATCAGATAAGCTGCAGAGAGAAGAACCTGGACCATTATATCTACATCTAGGTAGAGGAGCAATGAGCGCAGAGGACCCAGATATTAGTTGTTAGATCTGAGCGCATGGACCAACAATCGTTGGATCCATAGGAACGTGCATGAGTGTTAACCCTTTGGAGTTTCACAAGAGAGAGGGTTTTTTGAAGTCACAAAATCCCGACATCATCAGAACTGTCCATCAGAAGGGATGTGTGGCGATTGATCAACGCTTCCCTGACTCACACATCAGAGAAGTCAAAGGACCAACTTGTGAGAATTCACAAAATGTGAACTTGTAAAAAGAGCATAGCCAATGAGGGGAGTAGTGGGGCTGCATCAGGTGGTATCAGAGCACATAATTGATTTATGTAGGCAACAGAGGTAATCATAAGACAAAGCCTTGATTACAGATAACAGGCAAAAGGGTGAGACGGTAAAAGGAGATGACCTGATAACATCAAGTGGTATCACAAACAAGAGTCTGCATGTAGACAACAAGTGAAGGAAGCATAGTATTGATGCTCTGTAAGAAGGTTGTTGCATGGACGCAAAAACAAAATTTTAAACAACCGGGTGAGTTGCAAGAGGAGATGGAGATGCTCGCAGGTGTAGAGTAATCCATAGAAGGTAGAAGGTGGAAATGGCTACTGAAGGCCATGAGTGTGGTTGAAGAGAAGGCCACAAGAAGAAGAATAATCCAGAGATGGATCTAGAGTTCAATGATATAAGAACCAGAATGGAGAAGCTCACATTTGAAATGCAAAAAAATGCAAAAATGCATTGGGTGTATGAATGGCCCATGAAGAAGAGAGTGAAATGGCCAATAAAGAAATTATTGGCCAGAGGACAACGAAGACTGAAAGTGTGGCCGAGGCAAGAAGAAAACCTTAGTGACATAAAGGAGGAACTTATTCACATCTGTGAACCAGAGAGTGGAGGAATCTCAGCGATGAAGAGGAGAAGAGATCAGATGAAGATCTCATAAACTGCCAAGTGGGTGGAAATGGACTTTCGAGTTTCCATATGGGAAATGGAAATATATCAGGTGGAGATCTCATATACTACCAAGGGATCAGTGCTGTAAGTTTATATTGCCAAGTGGAAAACATGATGGGATCGTTTGATCTCATAGACTGCCAAGTGGGTAGTAGAAAATTCCCAAATTGCCAGGTGGGCAAGGGGAAAGAAATGAGATTGTTTGAAAGTCTTGAGAGCTCACAAGTGGGTCGAGGTCAACAAGGAGTGCTGATAGGTGAATATTTATGTGGGTTTGTAGACCATATGAATGAATATAATGAAAAGTTAAAAACTTTCACCATCCAGGAGGAGGATCAAAAGAGCATTCTGATTATTGGAGGGATCAAGATATTCCTACCAAATAGCCAAGCGGAGGCCAGTGCACATGATGAAAGTTTTGCATAAGAAGAAGGAAAGTTGGAGGTGACTATCATGATGAAGGAGTAGATATCAGAATCTACCCAAGGAGACGAGGAAGAAATGGAGCAGACACTGATGTCTACCCCAACAGGAGGAGAGGAGCATTCAGAAGAATGGCTCAAATTTTTCATCCAAGAAGCTGAAACAGAGATGACTACAACATTGGAGATTGCAGCATAGGAGGAAGCATACAGCATGGACTTTGTTGATTTGTATGAGGAATTGGAATCCCTAGAAAGGAGGGTAATGGTGCAAAGATTTCACATCCAACAGTTCAAGTTGGAAGAAGAAAGAGAGGCATACTAGCCAGAGGAACGATTGGGGAGAGTTGGAGACATGCCAGCATAAGAGGAAGTCTAGAAACAGTTGGGTGATGAGACCACAGGATTGGAATCTGCAGCAGAGTGGCAACTCAATGCCACAAAGAGAGATAAAGACAACATGGGGGATCGAGTAGATATACCCACTGACAAGGAAGAAGTTCAACAGAGAAGACTACATAAGAAGAGCCAACCACTGGAGCAGCTAGACAGAGTGATAACAGAGATCGAGAATCTGATGATGAGATTAGCGTAGGAAGAAGTCAGTAGGGGAGAGTTGAACATAAGAGAGCCTTCCATAGCAGCAGGGAGAAAACAAAAGAAGAAGAAGAAGCAACAACAACAACATTGTTGGAGAGGAGCAAGAGGACAACTCCATAAGAGAATTTGGGATCCAGGAGGATTTCAACACCGGAGAAGAGGAGCTCATGAGCAGGAGCTCATGTTTTTCCTAGCAGGGGAGTATGATGAAGGAGCATCGCTCCACCTCAACAATTGCATCAGCACGCCAACATGCAAACATGCAATGGAGAACGTGAGAGGCATTAAACCTCCCATTTTTAAATTTTAAATAATCCTATACAGATTTTTGTGTTGTAAGATTGTAAATGTTGGGACATGCCTTTGTACAAGTAGTGGTTGGATTTCCTTAAAGGGTTGCTTGTAGCAGGCCCATATTATATGTGTTTCATGAATGAATGTTGTAGATATATGATAAGTTTTATTTACAATAGGAAGATAGATTTATTTTATCTTCATTGAGTTATCACATCATTCTAGATTCTTTAGCCTATACAAGGAGTGTACATATGAACTCTGCGGAGTTAGAAAAGAAATTGCCAGGAGGGTGCACCAGAGCGATCATAAGCTCAAGAGGAACCTCAAGGTTACTGAATACCTTAGAGGGAAGATTGTGTGGAAGAAGAATAGACAACCATAGTTACTGGGGACTCTGTAGAGCTCTGTCAGGTGGGCATTGAGCCAATGAAAGTGTGCATGGGAAGAACTCTTTATCGAGTTCGGAAGAAACATAGTTACTAAATACTCTGTGAGGAAAATATCTGCAAGGAGTGCATCGAGCAAAAGAACGCCAGGAGGGTGAGAAGTATTTCTTGTTCAATAAATCCTTCGAATTATGAGATTGACGAAATCCCAGAATGTAAGGTGTGTGTGGGAGATCAAAATATTCGATAAGATGAATCTCAGGAGGAGTAACGCAAGAAGTGCATATAAGACAGACTTATTATAATTCCATAATCTCAAAGGAGAGATAAATCTTTCAGAAGCACAAGAGAGACCCAGAGTAATTGGGTTCGCAGGAGATATAACGAAGGCCGATACCATCGAACTTTGGAAATCTTCCAAGTCTGGGAAGAATTTGAAATCTTAGGAGGAGGAGCATCGAAAAATGTCAGATAATATGTAGAGAGAAGAACCTGGACCGTTAGATCTACGTCTAGGAAGAAAAGGAATGAGCGTAGAGGAACCATATCTTAGCTGTTAGATTTGAGTGAATGGACCAATAGTCATTGGTTCCAAAGGAATGTGCATGAGTGTTAACCCTTTGGAGTTGAATAGGAGAGAGGGTTTGCGAAGTCACAAAATCCTGACATCATTAGAACCATCCATCGAAAGCGACACGTGGCGATTAATCAGCGCTTTGCTGACTCACACATAATAGAAGTCAAAGGACCGACTTGTGAGAATTTGTGAAGTGTGAACTCGCGAAAAGAGCGCAACCTATGGGGGGAGTACAGGGGTTGCATCAATATCATATCAAGGTCATACCAGTAGTCTATATCATCATACGGGTACTCCAAAATGATCTGGGGGACCTACCTCCAGAAAATTTGGTACTCAAGCATATGGCCCACCATAGTGCCACCCTCTCAAATCATTAGGTCTCCCCATTGTTTCATTTGAGGCTTAGTTGGCCTAGCCACTGATAAGTGGATCACTGGGCGTAGGAGCACCAATCGATCGAAAAAGAAGCAATACAACAAGGAGTTGAACGTAAAGTCTCCCTCCAATCCTATATTTATGAAATCCATATTAAAGCTCCCATAATGGCATCATCACCGGTACAATACCGGTCAATCAGTGCTTGCACAGTGGTGCCCCCATCCATATACAAGATCATATACCGTACCTCTCCTGGAATGGAGTGTCCCATCATAAAATATATGTCAAGATCTATAGACATATCCACCATCTATCCCCTCACCTCGAAGACCTAGTGTTTGGGCCTCCACATCAAGACCACAAATTTGAGGAGCTCCTTGTGGGAGTGAAGCAAAGGACACTGTAGAAATTTGAGAAGGTCAAAATCAACCATCTCAAATATAGTCATAGGGTTGGCTAGAACCATTGTGCAGAGAGCATCAAAATCTCTCTCCCAACACCTGATCAACATGATGGATGATCTCATCTCAAGTATCTATACAAACATAGGTGAGTCAAAAAACTTGTCAAGAACATTCAAAATTTTCCCTTCAGTCCTGCACTCTACACAACTATCACAACCCACAGTCGCACTATCCACGCAATTGTTCACTACACATTCGCTCCAACTCTCTACACAAATTTCATATAGATAGTCATACCATCTACAGATATGTTCATCACACAAGACACAACATGATTTTCACACCTCTCTTCATGCTGACCTATGCAAAAAATATCCTAACAATCACATTGATACGTGTGAACAATCAAATTTTAGTCGCATCATCATCATCATGATTGAGAGGCCCTTCAACTCATGGTACAATGTAGGAAATCAAAAGATAGGAAGGAAGAATCATGTGGATTTATTCTGATCACTCATGTAGATCATATGGTCCCCCTAAAAAAGGGATCATACAATCCTTTGTACCTCCCTACCTAAGAAATTAAATCCAAAAATGACACAAGGAGGTCAGGACCCCTTACTAGCTATCTCGATTCTTGAATGGGTTAACTAATTCATGCATCCACATCACCACAAGTATGTATGAGGTGGCATGGTAGGCCCCACATCCATTATATTTGACCTAGTCACCATGTTCCTCAAGCTTGTACGAGAGCTCAGAAGATCCATTTTTTGAACCGTTTACATCATCGAGATCAACATCTATCATTCTACACAATGGTATGATCAATTAATATTTTCACACTTCTTTTTTAGGACCCCCTATATCATCACCCATTTCACAAGTATTCCTACTCATTGTCATTTTGGTTTTTGGTTCCAGTACCCATATCATCAGATTATTTACTATCGGGTATTTTTCACTTCAGGTATTTGGTTTCATATTTGCAAGTACTTGACAATAAATTTAATTAACCTCATAGAAAAACCATTCCACGACCCCCTCATGTATATAATTATTCAAACTAGCATGTATTCACTTTTTCTAAGCTAATTGCATTTACCAGTATCATTCCTCTACATATGCCTCTAGGATCGCATTGTCCGATATCACAACAACTTCACCTAGTTCTACTTGCACCTGGTTGTTATTTTCCGGTAGTTTTCCACCTACATGGCTTGTCTCAACTTTTAGATCCCATGGAAAACTGAAACCCATGTTGTTTTATCCCATTGAATGAGATTCCAAGTAGTATGCACTTCTAAGAATGATCCTCATACTTCTCATCATATTGCTAGCTCAAACACCCATGGACTCCCAGAATTTCACAAATTTCTTGGTTGTTTTTTTTTAATGTACTTATGCATTTTCATTGGCCCCTCATCTTCCCCAAGATCAGTTGACCATCTACATTCCAACTCATCATTTACCCACCCACACAAAGACCCAACCTTGGGGCCCCCACGCCCCATTTTTTCTCCCCATTCTCGCCTCACTAGGCCAAGCCATTTTGATCACTAAGGCACTCGTCTTTTTGTTTGCACACTCCAACCAATTATTTTTTCATTCATTTGGTAATTGTACAAAATAAAGTTTTGATTTACACCAAGAAAATACACCTAGGCCATCACACTCGTGGCATCATTTTTTACCTAGTGGAAACTCTAGTCGCCCTTGGTTGGAGCATTTACACTAAGCCACCCTTTCTGCATACATCCCTGTTATGGACCACACCTCAAGTATCCCAAAGTTTTTCTCATACCTACCAACTATTTGTAGCCTCATCACCCTAAGTTACAATTTGATAATACATTTCCCATATTTGATTGTCCCCCTGACTTCAGATCACTTTTTGTCTAGTTGAATATTTGACTTCCACTACTATCAACCATCAATTATGCTCTTACCAAGGGAAGTCTTGAATCCCATTTGAAATCGACCTCATCCATATTTTTCAGTCACACATGACTCTTACAAATTCGGTACCTAGTTCATAAGTCAATAGATTTCAAGGGGCAATTTTGTTGTTTGCAGTCCCAGCTCCATTCCTATTGACATCAAGACTAGTTTCAAGGAATGTTGTAGTATCTCAGTTCCCATTACCATACAAATGGTGAAACCAAGATGGGACAAAGGGAGTCATCATTTCTCTATGCTTCTGTTGACCCCCCAATGTTTGACATCAACACATATCCACATCAGGATGGGTCTTACTTTGCGACAGTTGCGGTTTCCAATTCCATTTGAATGCCCCTAGGCTTACCAGGACATCAATGCCATCAGGTATGAACACATACTCTGAGTGTTCATTTCAAGCTCCATGGTAAGCTCCCCTCCAAAATATTCCTTTACTGTTATCGATGCCCTTGAGGGCACTGCAAATTTCTACTTCATCAATTTGCTAGTTATCGCATCATCAATTCCTTCACGCTTCGAATGATCAAAGAAAATCCTTCAAACATTTGTCTACTATTGTAATCATTTATGTTTATGGCATGACCATGGGGCATTACCACCTCATTTGTATAAAGCAATTTCATTTTTCAGGTAGGATTATATGTTTCCAGGTGGATATCTCCTTCTTCCTCCATGGGTTGTCCTTGTTCCCTCGAACCATTTTTCTCTCTCTATGCAAACAATCATTGCACACACAAAATAAATAGTGATGTATTTCATCTGTACATCTGCTCCTAAACTCATACATTAGGGGGCATCTCTTATCACTTTAAAATCACTCACATAGCTATATAGGTGATCATCAAAAGGGTCATCAGTTAAATACACAAAAGTGCATACTCATGACAACTCAACAGAGTAGAAAACTATGCAAATTGGGTTTTTAATTTACCTTTGTGACTCAATAATAAGGGTTTTGCACAATCTATATGTTCCCATGTGATTGTTCCTTCAAAAGTCGCACAGATTGACCATAAGTGAGGTTTCAACCATATTTGACACATTAATGAAAAAAATCTTATCATGAGTACCCTCTGGTTGAGGTACCAAGAGCCCTCAAGATCCTTAGCATTCAACACTAGTACTATGGGTGGTTCCATGTCCACTCAAGCATGGGAAGCCACACACAAGAAACACTTCCTTTCCCACTGGGAACCCATCTTTATTGAGCTTGGTCTAAGACCTATAAAAGGAATCCATGGGCATGCATAAAAAGAAGAGAAGGAAAATCATTGTTATGATGTGTGAATGAGTTTGGAGAATCCTCTTTCCCAATGTCTCATTCCTACATCCATAAGAATCAACATTTGTGTATTTAACCTCTCCCATTTGGATAGTTTTGTACACCTCATTGTGAATTTAGTGAGAGAAAAAGGCTCCAAGTGACACAGAAGGACACTTCCAAGGAGGAGAAGGAGTGCACACTTGTTGTCACTATCCTCTATGGTGTTATCAACTTGTCATTTTCCATTAGTATAAAATTATTCCATGTTCATTTTCTATTTTGTGCCCCTACTTGTTATATTCATGCTTTCTTTTTGTTTATTTCTTGTACATGGATGTTTTGTGAATTTGGGTTCGTTCTAACAAACTAACTGTGGTGTTATCTCTTCCTACCTAACACTCAAATTACTTGTTTTCTCATTCAAGTGACAAAAGAGACAAAACACTAGTATTTGAAATAATTTGGCAGCAGTCTAGGGTTAGGGTTACAATTTTTGCATGCATCAAATCCCTATAAATGCTAGGGTTTTGGAACCTCTAGAATCTTCTTGAAATTCCACACATGACTACCTCCACATGTGTGATTAATGGAAGCTAACATGGCATCTACTCAATAACATAGTGGTCAACTAGAGAGGTCAACTTGTGAGGCATAACTTTTGCATACGAACTTTGATGAAGGTGATGTTCAAACCCTTGGAAAGATCATGAAGTGTAGAATAGCATTAAGAGGATAATAGCTAAGATTTCAAAGTTTTGAAAACAAAAATAACCATTTATGGCCTCAAATAAGCTCTGAAATGTTCTAGACCATAAATGACCAAAGTGGGACCTACCCATAAAATGGCCTCTACAAGCCAATAACTCCAATATTTTTTCCTAGAAAGTACCAAACTAGATGGAAAAATATATAATGATTCATTTTGGATAATAAAATGTCTAATTTGAGAAKAAAAAATACATAAACTCTTTTCAAATTCAATTATATTTCAAATTCTTCATTGAGAGATATATCTTAGTTGAAAATTTTAAATCAATGTAGAAAATCGTGTTTCATGCAATGTAGATAATCTTGTTTCATGCAATTTTTTTTTTATGAAGTTTCAACTTCCATAGATGTGACCCCTCCAAATTTTACAATAACACTTTGGCACCTTCAACCATTAAATTTCTAATTAAATCTACTTTTTATATTTGATTATCTTTTTTTTCTAAAACATATATATAATCAATTAACATAGAATAACAAACTTACTCTATATCTTCAAATTTATAGTTAAAAAAATAGTAAAAATAATGGTACACTTAAGTGGGTTTTCTCTCCATAAGGACATTTTTATTTTTGTATTGGAAAAAAATTCTGCACAAAAAGCTACTAATAAAAAAAATTAAAATTTTAATTAATTTATTAAGAATTAATCAAAAATATTATTTATGATTAAAAAAATAGAAAATATATATAGATTATGTTTATGGAAAAATATTTAAGAAAAAAAATAATAAGAAAAATGGGTGACAACTATAAACTTGTGATTTGGTCAATATTAATCATTCAATATGCATAGATTTTAGCTCCCTTTGGTTTTGAACATGTAATCTTGAAGGAGGAAACACATGTTTTTAACTATTAAATCCACTCAAATTGTACAAAACTGAAAAAAAATTACAACAAAAACTGTTTTTGTGAGGCACCCAAAACACCCTTTATTATCCTTTTAAATAATTTTCAAGAATACAGTGCAAATAAAAAGTGACTTGTAGTTAAGTAACAACTATTAAAAAAAAAAATACAAATAAAAATAAAATGATAATAAGATGATCTGTCATAAAAAAGTCTAACCTTACAATATCTACATCTTTCAAAACCTAGTCGTGCAAACACAACATCTGCCAGCGTGGTCTTTCACATTCCACCAAATTGAGAATATCCAGAAGAGGAGACGACGTCTGCAGATAGAGGGGCGTTAGGACAAGTCGATGCAGAGGTTGGGGGTTGATGCCCTTCTATAACGGCTTCACCAATAAAAGGCGGGGCATCCAAAGTACTTGCATGTGCTAGTGCTGGAGGAGGAGGACACGCTGGTGCTGGTGCTGGAGGACACACTAGTGCAGGAGGAGGAGGACACGCTGGTACAGGAGAAGGAGGAGGACTTACTGATTTAGGATGGGGAGGATAACAAGAAAAGCAACAGCCCATAGTTGCGCGAAGAGACTGTAACCGCTGACACATGATATTTGGAAATTGAAAACTATCAAAGCAACAGCCCTCTGTTAGTGAAAGAGGCTGGAACCTCAGTGAGATTGACCATATGAATGAGTGAGGAAGGAAATTTGGATAATTGGAAACAATGAATAACAAAGAGTACTCCAATACTCTGCCAATCAGGACTCCAACAATCTACTCAATGCAACACATCCGAACATAAACTTATTATATTATATGAGTAAGTTATTAAAATATTATAATAAGTTATTTTTTAAATAAAATTTATAACTTTATGTGATAGTTGTTTCCCACCATTTTATATTAGTTATTACATATAATATTATCGAACTCAATATACTTTCATATTTCAAATTTAATAATAATAATCTATTTTTAAGGGCACTGCCAAGCCAACACACCAAATTTGGTGTATGAGACCCCCTTGTTGTTTGTGGGAAAAGGGACCCCCCAACGATTTGACTGGTAAAGTCTATGAAGATATACATAGACCTACCCCCCTTTGGATTTGAACCTGTGACCTTTTAAGAGGAAACAAATGTTCTTAACCATTAGACCCACTCAGACTGTATATATAGATAGATAGATAGATAGATATATTAAATTTAACCCATCGCCATCACCCTCAATAACTAATAAAACTCAATTAATAATAGGAAACTTTGTTATATATTTATAACTTAACTCCTAAATTGTTATATTACTAAGCGATAGAATTAAATTCTCATTACATGTCTTAGCAATTCCGATGGAACCTAAATTGAACTGATAATAATGTTATATTAACCTTTGTCTTACAACTTCAGGAATAAAAAAAAAAAAACTTTTTTAATTGGGACTCAAACTTTGTACAACGAATTATATAATATCAGATTATATATATTAATATTGAAGTAATATGAATACCAAACACAGGTTAAATTGATAAGATTGTAAGCAACAAAGGATTGGAGTTGAGAGCAGGAACTCCGCTAAGACCATTGGAAATCGATCAGATTGGTCATCACTGCAACGGGTAAATCCTAAATATGCAAGATTGATTGGTCATCATATGTTGTTCTCTGTAAAATTACTTTTATAATTGAAATCTCACCAAGCTAGTGTTAAAGACATTAATTTATAAGATAGTTGTTTCTAACAATTTTGTATTAGGTAATTCCATTTTTTTTTGGGGTGATGAAGTGAAATAAATCACATATAATAAAGAGTTGTATTAAGAGTGTATAGCAAATAATTTTTTTAATTATTTATAGTTTTAATAAAAATATATTTTTTGTGATGTTATTTTGCAGCAATTTTTCTTGTTTATATTGCAGCTATTTTCTTTGTTTATATTTAAAGACATTACAAATCTGCCACTAATTAAATGGAAAACAAAGGAGTGTTGGAACCTCAATGCAAATTTTTGACAATATGTGAAGGACTACAACAATTATATCTCCAAGTTCCACCATGTTCATTGGATTTCAAAAATGTTTTGGGTGGTGTGGAGTGCTCCCTTCCCATGCCCTCCATGTGGGGTTCAAACTTCAATACAACACAAGGCAAGTTAAATCCACTCAAAACTAATTCAAAGACCAAAACACCCGCAACAAGGGGAAGCAACTCCCATGCTTGATACCAGAAGGTAATACACCACTCCACACTAGCCTCAAGCCCAAGATATATGAGAAGAATTTCACTCTCACGCAATTTGTGTTATAAGTTGTTTGGCCTCAACTCATGGTATCAATGTGGAACTAACCAAGGGGGAATGAGGGGGGATTTGAGGATTCCATGCCCTATGGTTCTTCTTGGAATTATGTCTATTTTTCATTCCCCATTGAACTATCAATGTGACAACACTATGACGCACTACTCTAAGTGGCATGTGCTCCTTGCCCACTATTTTGAATTACACATGGTACTCAACAATAAAAAGGATGAAGTGGACTATTGAAAGCTCAATTGGTCATAGTGAGAGAGTAGTCAAATGCACAGACAATAGTAGTGGCACAAAAAACTTCAACAGTGAAACAAGATTTTCACATGGACACTAAAACCCTTCGGGAAATAGTAGATGAGGTTCATGTGACCCTCGATGTTACATGCAACAAATTGAATGAACTCATTGTTGGACCATTAATAGTGCAGATTCCCTAGGGGAGAATGGAGGCCATCCTCTCTCCACCCTTTGCAATCTACCTAATGTCATTACCTAGAGGAGAAGAAGTTGAGGATGAGGAGAATGCCCTCTAGTCCAAGCTTAATGTTGTAGATGCTGGACTACGATTGTCAATAGACCAAAACCTACAGGCTTAGTCTCTACCACAATCATCGGAGTTAGGATCCATGAAAGGGGTGTTAACCCATGTTGTGAAACTCACAGGAAGCACTGAACTCAATGTCCAACAATCACCCCCCCAATGTGTGTCGGGAGAGTTTCGAACTCTAGACCTGTCGATCTTATGCCATTTGTTGGACTATGATTATTATAGACCAAAACCCACAGGCTTAGCCTCCACTTCGTCGTAGTTAGGATCCACAAGAAAGGCTTAACCCATATCACAAAACTGGTGGGAAGCGCTAAACCCACTGTTCAATAGTAAAGACACCATAATTCTTGCTTACTAAAACTATCTCTCTTTGTTTTGTTTAAGATTATCATTTTTATCAACATGTGTATTGTCTAGTTATTAAATTCTTAACACATTGGGCTAAAATTTATATTAATAAATATATTTTGATTTATTATTATTATTTTAAGAAAAATTCTATAACCCTTTTATAAATTTAAATAATAATTTTATTTAAAATTGATAATATTTTTACAAATATATAATGTTTATAAACAATTTTTTTTTCCATATTAATATAATTACTTATTCTTATTTAAAAATTTATGATCATAAATTACATAAAATATATATAAATATCCAAATCATAACCCTCATCATAATTATTATTCTTATTTAAAAAATAATTTACCATAAAATACATAAAATATATATTATATTTCTTAATATATATATATATATATATATATATATATATATATATAACTCTCAAGGGGAATTCTCTTTACTTTTTATTTTTAATGTATGTTGTTGTATAGATCATGAGTTCTTGATAGACTAAAAATCTTAACATGTCTCTTCAAAATCTTTATTCTTTCATGTTGCAAAGAGAAAAATGGATGTGTGAATTGCATTTATTATTCATATGATACACTTATAAATATAATGTGTTTGATGTTGGATTCATATTCCAAGACTTCTTTGGATTCTTTATAATAATTTGTTTCATATTTTTTCAACGGAATAAATTTATTTATTGCATTTCCAACTTTCACATCTTAATTTACACGGGTGTATGTGAGTTCAAGGTGAAAGTTGATATCTGAAAGTGGGAAGCTGAAATTTGGAAGTGTGCAGTTGTTGATGACTAAATGTGTTCTCTATATCTGTTAGTTTTTTGATGACCACAAACTGAATGTATAGCAGAAGTTGATGTCTTCTACTAAATGGTGATGGTGGCTTAAGGAAAACCACGAACCAATCTAGTGGTTTAAGGATGGCCACAAACTCTAGAACCCTACTCTAGGCCCAATTGTTCCTGAAACATTTCCTAAGTTAAATAGAAGATGGAATCTGAATTCTTCTGCTAATTTGAAGTGCTTTCAAATGTTGGTTTAAATATGATCATAAACTTTTATGTAGCATAAGTTGAATGTCTTATACTAAATGGAGGTTTAAGGAAAACCACAAACTGTTTTCTAGCAGAAGCTATAAGTCTTCTACTAAGTGGTGGTTTAAGGAAAACCGCAAACCAATCATGCTTGCTTGTCATGCTCTCTTGTTACTGTTTGATTGGTGGGGTTTTGAAACTGGAATCATGATTGTCAATCACCAATGTTGTTACCCCTTGTTAGTTACAACGTGAGAAGATGCAAATCCTTTCACTAGAAGATGTGTCAATATTAAAAAATGGACTCGTTGGTATGACTATGATATCTTCTTGATTGTTGATGACCATTGTCAAGAAGTCATCCACCCATAGTGGTTCTTTACTCTTCCAGTTGTCTTGCATTTGAAACACTTATCTGAAGGATGATTGTGATTTCCAGCATGCTCGCAAGGATGAAGATCGAAGCAATGATATTCCATGTGGCCAACTCACTGATAGTGTTGGCATTTCAAAATCAGCTCTTCAACTGAAGTAGGTGAATGTGAACCATCTTGAAGAAATCCAACACTCTGGAACTTGATAGGTTTGGTGTAATCCAGATTATGAAAGGTGACATCCTTTTCATATGCTTCTATGCTTATTGATTCTAGTTTCTTCCCAAGGTTTGATGATTGGCTTGGAAAGAGGAAATTGAACTTTATCTTACTTGAATATGGAGCTAGCACACTAATTTGGTCATTCGCTCATTGTTGGTGTGAATCATCATCATCATCTTCATCATCTTTGAAAATAGAGTTCTAAACAAGGACTAGTTCAAATTGTTGTCGAAGATTCTTGTGCTCAAGTGCATTGTGAATAAGTCGATTCTAAGTTTGAAGTAGTACTTCTTTGTTTTGTGTAACTTGCAAGCATGTTACAACATACTGCATAGTGGTTTTGTCAGTGGTAATTGTATTTTCCACAGAAAAGAGATTTAGAGTGTTCAGTAACTCTAACAGTTCCTCAACTTAAACCATAGCTCATACATCAAAGGGTTTTTTGCAACTCCACCCTTTCACAATCAAAATTTATAATGAAGAATCAATAAATGAAGGATGTCGGATTCTACCAAAATTACACCCACTTACAATTAATTTGAAATTGGAAACAAAAATATCAAACCACAATTATCTCACGAAGAAATCCACTTAGCAAATATAGTCAACTTGCTAAAACAAATCAACTTGATTCAATTCTGTTACAATAGGAGATGGCTGACTCAACATTTCAACCATTTCCATCCTCTATTCTATCATTATAGAATGAATGCATACATATGTAATTTTTTTTTTTATGGTTTCAAATACCAATGTCATCGCTGTCACCTCAACCTCCGACCGAGCAGCTTGCTCATCGCTCTCGTGAGCTCGTGGTGAGAGAAGAAAAACGTGCATGGAATCTAGAGCCAATGGTCTCTAACTGTGGCCAAGAAATAAAGACTCAACTAGTGTTAGTTAATCATCTCTCGTCCCCTGCTTCTTCTACGAATTTCAGGAGTCCATGAATGCATTGAGGATATCATAAAAGTCTATAGGTGATCAAAGTCTATAGGTTCTCCTCGAACCTATTGTGGGACCAACACTGGGAATCCAATAAGAAATAACATTTGTACATTTGACGCACTCATATGCCCACGACCTATGGACTTCTTGTTGCTACATTCTTAGACAAATCACAAAACGAAGTCTCCTTTGCAAGAAAAATGAACCGACATCAAATCCCAACACCCTCATTTAACACTGAAATGGGAAAAATGTGCATGTTATCCTTTTAATGCAGAGAGCAGGAGGAGGTAATCATTAGGAAGTAATCATTGCTATATAAATATCCATCTTCACTATGTAGTTGAAATGAGAAAGTTTATAAAAGTGTACATACTCCACTTTTTTTAAATTTGTAGTTGAAATGAGAAAGTTTATAAAAGTGTATATATTCTACATTTTTTTTAAATTTGAATATTTAAATAACTGAACTCCTAAAAAAACATATATTCTTAATCATTAAATCTATTCAAATTTTAAATTATTATTTTTAATAAATATTTATAAATATTAATTGATTAAGTATCATATAAATTTTAAATTATTATTTTTAATAAATATAGTTTATAAATGTTAATTATTAAATAAATAATTAACTATAATAATATTCGAATCATGAATTTCACGATGAAGAAAAATAATCCTTTGCTTCTACCAAATTAAATTAATGATGAAATAGTTTAGTAAACTTAGTTATTAACTTTGATATATTATTACATAGTTTGGTTTCTATGCAAATGAGAAACATCGTTGTTGTAAAATTAAAGTGCGGATTGGAAATTGTTATTTTAATATAATTAATATTATTTAGATAATATTTTAAAAAATTATATTAAAAAAATTAGTTTTAAAATATTCATTATATTATAAAAATTATTTTGAAGAATAAAGATACTATTAAAAAAAATGTTAAATCAAAATTTAAGGAGAAAATGTGGTGTGATAAAGAGTTAGAGGAAAAAAGAAAATTAAGGTATTATAAAGATGTAATCAACCTTAATCTAGAAGATCAAAATTATCTATCTATTTTACCAAGCTTAAAGAAAAAAAATAAGCATTGCTAAGATAAGAACAAATTCTCACGAGCTCCATAGTGAAACTGGGTGTCGGTCAATTCCTAAAAAGCCATGGGGTGAAAGAGTGTGTCACCTTTGTGACACTAAAAAGGTTGAAGATGAAAATCACTTTCTCTTAGATTGTCCAACCTATACCCATATTAGATCTCATTTTCAAAATATTTATCACACTACCAACCTTCCTAACCTCTTAACTCAACAAAAGTATGGTGATCTTGGAAAGCTTCTCTT
>ML792199.1:105092-131087 GCA_009831015.1 Picea engelmannii
ATCCCCGAATCTCCGATGACTTATCTCCTTCGCAACTTCTGTAGATCTGACGGTTGTCGGCCTTTCGGGAAATTTGAATGGAATCCAATGGTCACTGGATCTCTGTCTTCCTTCTTCTCTGTAATCTCTTGCTACGCGCGTTTTCTTCAATGCTGTACCTCCTGAGCTCTTACGTCCGAATCCCCAAGGGGTTTTATCCTTCATATCCTTCCATCTCCGTTGTTGCCATCAATGACAACAACCATCATCGTTGCTTGTTCAATATTTGCCAACATTTGTCAAGAGGGATTTACTACATTTTCAGAGTTTCTTGAGTTGCTTCTTCTTTCTCAGTCGGGTCCACCCAACTCATCCACGTATGGGGGATGTTCAGGGAAGAGTTTACTTTTCCTTGATTACGAAAGTTTGTGACCTTTATCAATTGATGAGGTGATGGAAGAGACTTCCCTTCTTCTTGAGCTTCCATAGCTGGAGAAAGCATCATCTAGGGTGGATTTTGAGAGGGAGGTTGGGACGATGTCAAGGAGTCTTTATTGATTAAAGGATGTGCTTTCATTGCACCATCCCACCATGTGGGTTTGCAATGTGATTTCTTTGTTTAACCTACCTTTAAGGCTTTAGTGTAATGGGTATCAATTTTCTCTATTTTAAAGCATGCCTTACATATAAAAGTAACTTTCTCATAGTTTAGCTTCTGGGGCCAGTGATATACAGTATTCTCAAAATGGGGCGAGGTTTGTTTAAATCGATTATGGACCAACAACTAGATGGTTCAAACATCATCAAGTAAACCACTTACCAAGCTGACTTCCAAGTGAGTGGATCATTTGTTGAACTAATCAATTGTGTGATCTATAATAATAGTTTTCAGTGATAAAAGGTAGTTACTAGAAATCTAAATACCGATTATAGAACACAAATGCACTCCAAGAAAAGGATCATCGTTTATAGAGGTGTTGATGAAAAATGTAGTCACCTATACTTTTCCGCTCCTGGTATAATAAAAAAAATTGACATCAAAATAAAAATATTTTTTGACGATTATAAGTTCATTATGTAGCCTTTAGTCTCAACTTCGTCATGCATTTTTCAGAATCAAAATCCGACTCTGTATGCCTAAGATATTCATAATTTTGTTCAGAAGTCCAACATAGAGATTGCAAAAAGAACATTGAAAAGTGGCAAGAAGAATTTGTCAAAGTATGGTACACCTTTCCTCTTCATTTTCGTATTTTTGACTAAGTACTCTCCTCACTTAGTCATTTCTCTCACCTTCCATCCCCATCCATCTCTACACTTAACCATTTTTGTCTCTTATCCCTTCACCTCTCTTCATGTTCTCATCCCATACTTAGTCATTTTTCTATTTTCTCATTACTCTCATATCCCCTAGCCATTTTTCTAAGTTTTTTGGACATATATCCAAGTGACACATGGAAAGTGATTGGATGATGATTGGATGTGATGTGTAAAATATCTACAGATGGACTAGATGATGACTAGACAACCAAAATATTACCATGAGATATATTTTCTAAGGCACTAAGAATTAAGCTAAGGCATGACTTTTATAAGTTCCTTTACTTCACATGAATAATAGGGAAGGATTTTGCATTATAAACACCAATGTTTCAACCACCACAATGCATTTGGGATGGACATTTTAAAAGAAAAGGGAATTTTAAATCAAGAGCTAAGAATGACCCACAAAATTAATGGACAGTGGTTGAGTCTTTGACTTCTCGTGCTTGTATCTTGAGCTCCTGACCTCCATTTTCAAAAGAAATATGCCTCATTGGAAAGGTAATTCGACAAGAAAGAATGTGGAATAGGTTTGAAGAGATGAAACTAGTCATAATATTGTCATAATTTGAAAGAACAATTGGAAATATTTTTTTATGGTGTGCTGATAAATCTGCTTGGTACCTCAACTTCACGGGCTCATATCTTGAGATCCATAAATTGAAATCTCACTTAGAAAGACTCATTGGAAATATGAGATGATTAATTTTACATTAAAATTTGATTCCATGGTTGATAAATTGTATATCACATCCTGGAAATTAAAATACATTCCTCTCTTTTAAAAGACAGTGAAATATTTTTTTTGAAAAATAAAAGTTTATTTAATTTTTTTTTTTTTATTAAATATGAAAAATGCCCACTTCAAGGCACAAATGTAAATGATACAAATTCATTAATGAGGATTTAATGAGGAATTAATTAAAGTGAATATTTAAAGAAAAAAAGTGTACGGGAAATTCAAGAAGACAAAACCCTAATTGCCTCAAGGAGTTAGAAGAGCAAATTTTAAAAAGTAAGAGATGAGTCCATCAAAGGGTTAGACAAGGTTGCATTACGAGAGAATAAGATCAAAAAATAAAGGGTCCATCCATCAACATGAAACCAAGATTTTGATAAGAAAAAAAATCTCCATCTTCTTCATTCTTCTTCTTCTTCTACACCATTTTATCATGGTTTTTTGGTCATGTTTATGAAATGAATATAATGTTGAGTTCTTGAGTGTTTCTCTTATTATCGTCCAAGACTTTTACATGATCATGGAATATTTACAGACATGTATGTGACTGTCAAATAGATTTTGTATAATGAAGAATATATTTCATGAATAGAATTCCACAAAGAATTACTCTGGGGCATGACTTCAATGATGTCTCAGATCTTGGGATTTCTGAGTGTGAGATCTTTGAAGAATGTTTATTGAATTCGCTTATGTTTTAAATGAAAGACTCATTTAAAGTTTTTTTATATGATCAAAATTATTTCATCCTTTTTTCTTGTGAGAAGATATGGATGTATCCTCTATTTGCATGTGATTTAGAGGGTTGCATAAATGGTGATGACTATATATATATTGAGGTATTCCTTCAATATTTTCATTGTTAAGAGGTTACTTGTTGCATATAAATACCAAATCAAGTTATCAAGAATCATTCCATGTATAAATCAAAGTAATAAATATATGTATTTTGTCTTTGAACATTTTCTCATTTTCATATCCCAAGATCTCCAAAGAAAAATATTTAAAGAAATTCAAAGAAGAGTACCACCTCTATACAAAGGAAGGGGGATTTTATCCTCATGAGGTTTTTATTACGATCTTAACGTATCTAAACATCAACATTTTTGGCGACTATACTGGGGAACCATTTGTTTTCAAGATATCTACGACTTTGTTTCAGATCCGATTAAAGAACCAGACTCTCCATGGTTCAAAGCTTCGAAAAGAAAAATAAAAAAATATTGTTGCTTGTTCTAGATGCACAAGGTTTATAAAAATATTATTGAAATATGTTTGAATGACCTCAAGGAGAACCAAGAAAAATCAAATATTTGGGAGGATGAATCTTGTGATGATTCCATTAAAATAACTCTTAAAACCCTGGCAATTTTATTGGAAAGATTCAAGAATATCAAGAAGATGTATATTATCACTCCTCTAAGTAGTTTCTTTCATGTCATAATGCTCATTTACCTTCTCCACCAAGCTTATCAATTTATTTTCAAGACTCGGAAAAAAGAACAAGTTCCCAAAGAAGGAAGCGACTACATAAAATCCCTTTAAATCTACTGGAAGTAGATTTTCAAATGCCCAATATTCCTATGGAAAAAATTTCTGCATTCTCTGGGAAGACTTTGGAGGATGCAGAGCAACATTGTTTTAGATTCCAATGTGCATGTGAAATTTTCAATCTAACTGAAGAAGAAATTACATGTTGATTATTTTTACAAACTCTGTGTGGGAGTGCTCTCGAATGGTTCCACTCATTGTTGCCTAGTACCATTACCAGTTGGGATGTGTTATAATTTTTGTTTGTTGAAATTTTTTTCCACCCACCCTCTCCCATATGGACATGAGATAATGAATATTTCATCATTTCATATACTCCATATAAAGATCTTTCAAGAAACAAATTTGATAATGAAATTGAGGAGCCTCTAACAAATGTACAAGAAGATTTCATCCTTGCAACAGATAATGCAAATCCACAAGAATATTGGTTGCAAGAAGAATTGGTGGAAGAAGTAAATCTTGAGAAGAATGATGAGTAATATTGTCATTACATGAAGGAAGAGCCTTTTCAAGACATTGTTGATGAATCAAGAACCAACTTGAAAATGGTTGGAGATAAGGAGAAAGATGAAAGTATTCTTAGATTGGAAACTCCTCATCCAATCAAAGACAACGGTATTCTTGAGAAACCAAGAATTGATTTCATTGAATCATGGTTCTAGGGCATTGTTGGTAAAACAATGTAATTAGATTCCTAGTGCACCTAGTTCAATTTTTCTCCAGTACACATTGAGAGTGCCCATGATTTTTTGGTACAAGCCCCAGTATGTTCTTTAACTCTAAATTTCATTCCAAAAATCAGTTGGATGCTTGAATGGATTTAATGTAAACCCACCTACACGTAAAAATGTCCATTTCTTTCAAGTAAGATAGGGTAGGTAGATATTGATTGTGCATAGTTTGCTTATTCACTTCAAGTTTTTCATAACAAGAAATTGCTATATGGAAGATAAATCTATGGAAAATGAATAATTAGAAGAACTTACTTTGAGGATGACTCCATATCTTAATGGAGAAGGAATCTGGTCTTCATATTCTATTGTTCTCAGCAACCCACAAGGGGTCACTATCCCATAGTTGGAGCCAGTTGTTGATAAAAAATGCAGTCACCTATATTTTCCCACTCCTAGCATAATAAAAAAAAATGACATCAGAATAAGAATATTTTTGAACGATTATAAGTTCATTACGTAGCCTCCAATCTCGGCTTCGTCAAACATTTTTTAGAATCACAATTTGACTTTGTATGCCAAAGATATTCATAATTGTTTTCAGAAGTCCAATAAAGAGATTGCAAAAAGAACTTTGAAAAGTGGCAAGAAGAATTTGTCTAAGTATGGTGCACCTTTCCTCTTCATTTTTTAATTTTTGACTAAATACTCTACTCATTTAGACATTTTTCTCACCTTCCATCTCCATCCATTTCCACACTTAACCATTTTCCTCTCTTATCCCTTCACCTCTCTTCATGCTCTCATCCCATACTTAGTCATTTTTCCATTTTCTCATTACTCTCATATCCCCTTCACTTCTCATACTTAGCCATTTTTCTACCTTCCATTCATTAATCTCCTCTCTCTTACTCTCCATTCCATACTTAACCATTTTTCCCTCTTTCACTCTACTATCATACTCTCATTCCATACTTAACCATTTTTATTCTCTTCTACTCTACTCTCTTCCACTCATTCCATACTTAGTCATTTTCCCTCTCCCACTCTAGTCTCCTTCTTCTCTACTCTTCTTACTCTACTCTCTATACTTAAACATTTTTCTCATTACTCTCATGTTCATTTAGACATTTATTTGATACTTTGTCTCATATTCCTTTCACTTCTCTTCTCATACTTAACAATTTTTATCTTTTGTCTCTTCCTTACTCTCCTCTCCATAGTTAACCATTTCCATGTTCACATTCATATTCTCATTTTCCATTTCTTTTTCTTATTTTCCTTTTCCTTATTCATTTTCCATATTTCACGTAACTCCACAAATTTCTCATATCATTTTAATCATATTCTTCTTATCCTAAGTTTTCTAGACATATATCCATGTGACACATGGCAGGTGACTAGATGATGATTGGATGTGATTTTTCAAACACCTACAGGTTGATTGGGTGATGACGAGAAAATGTCTTGGCGGCCAAAATATTACCATGAGATATATTTTCTAAGGCACTAAGAGTTAATCTAAGGCATGAATTCCATAAGTTATTTTACTTCACATGAATAATAAGGAAGGACTTTGCATTATAAACACCAATGTTTCAACCACCACAATGCATGTGAGATGAGAATTTTAAAAGAAAAGGTAAATTTAAATCAAGGGATAAGAATGACCCACAAAATTAATGCACGGTGGTTGATTCTATGAACTATTGAGCTTTTATCTTGAGCTCTCAACCTACATTTTCAACAAATTGAAAGAAAAATCATCGATATTTTTTATGGTGTGCTAATAAATCTGTTTGGTACCTCGACTTCATGAGCTCATATCTTGAGATCTAGAAATTGAAATCTCACTCAGAAAGACTCGTTGGAAATATGAGATGATAAATTTTACATCCAAATTGGTTTTCATGGATGAGAAATTGATTATCACATCCAAATAAATTAAAATATAGTCCTCTCTTTTAAAGGCAGTAAATTAAAAATTTTGAAATATATATATATATTAAATATGAAAAAGGACCACTTCAAGGCATGAATTTAAATGATACAAATTCATTAATGAGTATTTAATAAGGAATTAATTAAAGTGAATATTTCAAGAAGAAAAGCGTAGAGGAAATTCAAGAAGAGAAAACCCTAACCGCCTTAAGGAGTTAAAAGAACAAATTTTAAAAAGCAAGAGAGGAATCCATTAAAAGGTTAGAGAAGGTTGCATTATCAGAGAAGAAGATCAAAAAAGAAAGGGTTCAGCCATCAACTTGCAACCTATATTTTGATCAATAAAAAAGATCTCCACCTTGTCCATTCTTCTTCTTCTTCTACACCATTTTCCGATGACTTTTCGTTCATGTTTCTAAAATGAATATAAAGTTGATTTCTTGTGTGTTTCTCTTATTATATTCCAAGAATTTTCTTACTTGATCATGAAATATTTAGCATAGATAATTTTAGGGGTAAAATTTCACTAATGGGTAAAATTTTAGGGTTTAAATTTTTGAAGGAGCAAATTTTCATTAAACTAGTGTTTAAAAAAATAAGAATGTTTAGCCCATATATTTAAATTACAAATATATATGGAAGATAATTTATGGAAAAATTTCAAATTCGCCCCGATTTTTCAAGAAACATGTTTTTTTGTGAGTGCATCACCCATATTTCTTAAACCATGGGATTTTGAGAGTTATTTCGCGTGCATTTCCTCAAATCAGGGATTTATGGAAACCATTTTCCTTGCATCTCCTCGATTGAAGGCTTTATGGCACTGATTTCACCCATGGATTTTTTTGAGGGATATATTTTTCCCAATGCCCATTGCCCATTGATTTTGGGTTTCAAAAAATATGAATGAGGTTGTTCCTTGTAAATTTTCCACATTGTTACTAGTTCATGTGCATTTTCCATAGTGATACTTTCAAGTTTCATGGTTTCACCCTTTTCTACTCCATTGATAGCTATATCATGATATTGACATGCTAAATTTGGCCCATCTCTCACCTTCTCCTCCCTCCCATGATTAACAGTATATCACCTATGTCTTTGCTTATTGTGTTTTTTGTTTAGTTTTGGTTGGCAATGCAAATGCTTTTTCAAATATAAGCAAGTGAATGGTCGATCGAGAAAATATGGTAAGTGGTACACTTTTCCATGGAAGAAGTCATTCCTGTCCTTGTGA
The DNA here is from genome assembly GCA_009831015.1 of Picea engelmannii. NCBI lineage: Eukaryota > Viridiplantae > Streptophyta > Pinopsida > Pinales > Pinaceae > Picea > Picea engelmannii. The sequence continues at coordinate 112,534 of ML792199.1, forward strand.
GGATTACATCCCCAAACCCACATTACAACTATTTTTTTTTTCATCTCTCCCAAAATTAGATCTCCTTGGAAAAATTAGCCCTTGTTTTTTTCATTTTTTTTATTCAATTGACATTGATGATGGATTGAATGATTTTTTAACAATGACCAACATTGTAGTTTAATTGGGGATGAGATTTCATATGAAAAATGTGCACATATTTATATGGATTAGAAACATTGTTGATGATAATTTTTGTATTGATTGATGGATTAAGAGTTATTCTTCTTGTGCATGCAATCGATATTGATTTATTGAATGTTCTCAGTAGGTGCTAGGCCTCCTGTTTGATTTATTTTATCATGGGTAGGTTTGTGAAATTTTGAATTATAGTTAACTATGTTAGGAAGAGGATGATCAAATGTCAGTTGTAGTCATAAAGGACTCTACAAAGGTATGTTGGTTGGCCTCTTAAGTATATGAAATAGGCTCTTATATTATTTAAAGATGGGCACATTTTATTTTTTGTTAGAAACATTACCATAGATATCAATATCAACATGGTTTATGTGTAACAAGATCTGGATAATGAATGAAGTTTTTATATTCAAATTATTATTTTTACCCTTTCATGGTGTGATTTATAGCCAATCCTGATAAGTTGTCCCATTGAAATGCTTATTTTGACCAAAATTTATTGGTTGAATGTAAAACTAATGCCCATAAGGTCTTTCGGTTGATTGTACAAGAGTAATGTAGGGTTAATGCCACCATAGTGGCTACAACCACAATGTTTGGTATGATAACTTATCCATTTGTGAATGGGAGACCAAGATATAATTTTGTGTAGAAGAGGAGGATAGTTGTATAGTTGCAAAACCAATTCCAAGGCACTAACATAGATGCATCCAACCTTATGAATAGCTAACACACACCCATGAAAACTAGCGATACAAAGGTTGGATAGGGGGAGGTTGAGCATAAATCATATCGATATTGCAACCAATCAAGTAATAGGCTGATAGGAAGTTCCACCCCACCGTGGATACCCCAATTGACATAATCGTCATGGCATTGAAGGATCTTTTATAGTTGTAGAAACAATTCCAAGGCACTGACTTAGATGCATATGACCTTATTAGTAACTAATACACACACCCACACACCCACGAAAGTTGGTCACATAGAGGGTCAATGGCGGGGAGGCTGAGTAGAAGTCATATGCATTATGTACAATCAAAGGAATATCAGTCCTACAACCAACGAATTAATAGGATAATAGGATGTTCAAGCCCATTGTGGATGTCGTCATCATCATAAGCATCATGGCATGTAAGGATATTTTATAGTTGTAGAAACAATTCCAAGGCACCATCATATTTGCATCCAACCTTATTACTTATGAACATGCACTCATGGAAATTGGCCACAGAGAGGGTCAATGGGGGAGAGGATGAGAAGAAGGCATATGAGTTCTGCACAATCAAAGGAATATTAGTCCTGCATCCAACCAAGTATTAGGCTAATGGGAGGTTCCACCCCACTGTGAATTCCCCCATCAACATAATCATCATGGCATGTGAGGAGCTTTTATAGTTGTAGAAATAATTCCAAGGAACCAACATAAACACATCTGACCTTATTACTAACTAACACACACACCCATGGAAGTTGACCAAATAGAGGGTCAATGGGGAAGAGGTCGAGTAGAAGGAATATGAGTTCTGCACAATCAAAGGAATATTGGTCCTACAACCAATCAAGTATTAGGCTAATAGGAGGAGCTACCCCATTATGGATTCCCCCATCAGAAGAATAAGCATGGCATGTAAGGAGATTTAATAGTTGTAGAAATAATTCCAAGGCACCAACATAGACGCATCTAACCTTATTACTAACTAACACACACATTCATGGAGGTTTACCACATAAAGGGTCAATGGGGTCATGCTGAGTAGAAGGCATATCAGTTCTTCACAATCAAAGTAATTTTGTGTATGTTTTTATGTTCAGGACAACAATATTTCAACCCAAGATGACCAACAATCACAACTTGAAAATACTCATTAGCCAATAGTGGGTTGGCATACCCTGTTGAAATATATTGTTAGCTATATATCCAAACTTATAGTGAAAGTGGTGATCACTCTAAAAATGGAAAGTGGTTGTAAATATCTTGTACATAACATTTTTCCTTTTGTTGTTTATCCTCATGTTATAGTCAAGCATGCAAGATATGCATTGCACTTATGCTAATATTATACACATTAAATATGTATCCATTGTACTTTTATAGGTAAACCCATATAATTGTAGAGTTTACAGATTGCACATGTAGCTGAAATTCATGTGTCTGAATTGCTCGTGTGTGTTTTTTTGTCGTCTTGTTTATGTTCTCAATTGTTTTCCATATTTTTAGCTATGAGCGTCATCATAATTATCCTTAATATATAAACCACATTATAATAAAATAAAGGTCTTACTAAATTTAATGCAACCCAATAACAAAAATATAGAAAAACTAATAAAAGTTAGGAGATTAAAAGTGGACACGAAAAGAAACCAAAAACATGTGTAGCATTACTTGGAGTCGCTTTCTTAGAAATGTGGAAAATAAATGGAGAAACATTGATTGTTGGACAATTGGTTTGCATAGTCGATTTTCATTGAAGTCAACGAATACTGTTTTATGTCAACCGATGTGATGGGTATATTTGGATAACTCTCCAAATTGGTCCCCTTATGGCATATCTCTAAGCATGGCCCTCACGGGAAGATGATTTGAATAAGTCTACAAGAAACCCCTAAGTATGGTTAAGGGTCTCGTAGTTGATCATGAAATTTGGTCATGAAGGATGGAGTAAATGAAGATAACTCACTCATAGATGGATAGTAATCATCGTTCTATTTCTGATGATATGCATAATTCCACATGGTTCCTCGGGGGTAGGGAGATATGGCCTTGTAAAGTTGGAATCCCCGAAGGGTGGACAAGAATCCCCTAGTGTTTTATAAGTCTTGGTCAAAGGGGTAAAGTTGTTGTAATAAGAACACCCTAGAATTCATAAATTAAGGAAAGGAGTGTTGGCACAGGGGAAGACCCAGGGTTCAACAATTAAGAGAGCACCAACAAAACCCTAAATACTGGCCCTTTCGGCAACACCTGCGAAGCAGATGAATTCTCAACCAAGGTAGATGAAGGGGTGGTTGCAGGACTTAGATGTCTGCAACCTTAGATGGGACACCGATCTATGATTATATCTTTTATAGGGCACTTAGCATAGATCATTCATCAATATTTAATCCTTATGGTACTTCACAGATTGCACAAAGCATCACAGTGAATACTTAGACTGAAGATGATTCAGTACTTAGCCACATAAATATAGATTAGATTCAGCAGATCAAGCACTAAGCATCTTATATATCAGATCTAACATTCATTCATATATCATAAGAACAGAGCATAAATCAATCTATTTAATCACAACAAGCACTTAGCCAAGAAGGAGATAAACACATTATGTTAAAGCACAGAGAACAATACACAAAGTTACCATGGTTCACCCCCACCCTGGGGCTACGTCCACAAATTCTTCTTCTTTATATTATCTTGGTCAAGCGGTTACAACACAGAGCTTCAGTGACCCTTACTTCGCACAGGACATAAGATTTGCGTAGCTCAATGGATCCTTCTTCCTTGCACTTCAGCCCAAAACTATAACAACATGCACTTAGCTTTTCAATATCCTTACAATCATGCATAAAGCACTTGCAATATACATCCACTCACACAGATCTAGCTACTAGCACTAAGACTTTTGACATACATCACATAGATGTACTACTACTCGCTACTTACATTGCCTAAGTATCTATTTATATATTACAAAATGGGCCTAAGCATGGGTAAACCCATGGGCCGACATCCCTTTCCCTTTACATCAACCCAAAACCCTAAAAGGCACCCAAAAATAGGTCTTTCTTCCCTAATTTCTTCTTCGTGTTGTGCTCCACATTTGGCAAGCTGTCATAGTCCCAAAAATGGTCAAATATGACCAAGTATTCTTCAAAACTTGGTCAAGGGACAACAGGCCCCCAATACTTACCTGTGACTCGTCTTGAGTCACTCAAGTCTGATCAATTTTGCCTCGAATGCCTCAATCTTGGCGTGAGCTGCTTTGACCTACTGGAGTGCGAAAACCTCTTGCTTAGCAAATTCCTGGATCACTATGTCATTTAGCAGTCCTTCCAGACAATGTTTTGCAGTGATGACAACCTGTTCAAGTTCAACTCCCTGGATTTCAAATTCAATGAATAGTTGGCATGCCTTTTCTTGGATTGGCTGAAGTCATTGGGAGACTTCCATCACTTTACTTTGCAGCGTATGTACCAATTGTTGGGTTGTGCGTTGTTCTGTGAACCTCTTCATTCTTTCGATTGGGGTCAAATTCTTTATATGCACCTATAGCGTGTCTGCATGTTGCTTTGCTTCTTGGAGTTGTGCCTCCAATGTCTGCAATTCTAGATTCTTTGCGAGGGTTTCATAAGTCTGGGTGCTTCTAGTGCTCGGCTACTTTCATTCCAAGGAAAAGTTTTTTAATTGGCCAACTGCGCTTCGAGCAGTGGCCTCTCTTAGATCTCTTATTTCTTTGGGGGTCTCGGGCACGGTGCGGAGCTCCAAATCTGTGATGCACTGTTGGAGTTGCTGGATTACTTCTTCCAGTTGGGTCACCTGCTGTGGGAGATGGTCTTCCATATTCACTTCTATGACCGTCACAGAGTGCAGTGCTTTGTGAACCCTTTCCTGTACTTCAAGTTGCTCTGCTAGCAACTGTTCCTTTTCCTTGTCCCACTTCTCTTTCAGGGAAATATTTTCTCGTTCCGCCTCATTCTTTTGTTCTAGAAGTGATTTATGTGCTTGCATCAAAGCCTGGGTGGCTTGTGCTATGTCTTCTTGATCTTGTCGAAGGCGAGCTTCGACTTGATCAGCGATCTAGTGTAATTGAGTGGGATCATCACCTATTCTTGATGTTCCACTTATCAAGGGTGTTGTAGAAACTACTTGGCTAGACTGGAGTGCCTACTGCACTTCTTTGAGTTTTCCATTGATTCAGTTGAATAACTCCTCCTGCTTTTCTTCTTGCTTTTCTACGAGTTCTAGTGAAACATCATTCAACGTGACAATTAAGAAGTCAAAGTCATCCAAGGTAAGGGTAGTATTAAGCGTGGTCTAGGTAGCCTTAGCTTTCTTTCGAGAGGAGGGTTTTGGTGGTGTCATATTTCTTTTCATGGAGGGATCCTCCTCCTCTCTAGGAGGAGTAACCTCGCCTCTATTTTTCTCAACTTCTGTAATGCCTGGCTCGTCGCCATCACTTCCCTACGCAGGCGAGATTGAAGTAGTCTTCGTGGACGTGCTAGGGACATATTTAACTTTGTCATCCTTCTTATTCCTGCTTGGCCCAGGTGTATCCAGCATAGCTTCAGGGCTTTCCTCATCAGACATGTCTGCGGGGTCTACTGCAACAAGGAGGTCCGCCAACCATTCCTTGGTAATCTCCTCCAAGTCATATTTTATTATCTTGTAATAAGATTGGAGCTATTGTTTATGCTCATCACCGCACATTGTAATATAGTTGAAGTGGCGGTCCATGCTAAATTTCATCAAAGGTCTAAACCTATGAAGTACATTTGGAGTGATTCGCGGTGTAGACTGAATTGCATTCTTCAGTTGGTTGAAGTAGGCATGGAAGACAACATTGGACTACCACTACTTGTTCATGTCGTTGGAGTACCACAACATACAAAACTTCGTGGCTAGTGGTTCGAAAGGTTTGATCACTGGAAAAGTGGTTCCCTCTGGAAATTCCCAAGCGATGAAAGTGATGAGTATGAGAAACTAGCTAAAGTGGAACTCATACCCTTGGTCTTGCACTCCTCTACAATATAGATCTAACTGGTTTACAAGATACTGTTCCCAATTCATCTGTAGTCCCTCGATGCACTTCCCTGCGAGGTCAACTATGAAGCCAGTCACCTATGTTGGTCTATTCTTATGAACTAACTTGCCTGCTATCAGCTGACATGCAAGGCGCACTACGCCACTTTGGATAGAGGCTACCTTGTAGCCTCATGTACCCTTCTCTACATCACCATAAGTTTCCTTTATCCGTTGTGCTAGTGCTCAGTTTGAGGTCTTGCCTGGGTAAAAGTCCTATGGGTCAGGGCCTTACATGGTAAGTCCTATGATCCAATTGATCAGAGTTGCCTCCACAGTGATGCAGTGGTCCAACTATAAGTATCCACCGTGGTAGTAAGACAATAACAACCTGATGCATGCATTGACTTCCCGGTGTATGCCAAAGTGAGGGATCTTAATTACATTGAGCAGTGTGGACTGCACGAGGTTCTGGGTCCAGGACTGAGGGACAATCTTAGGATTTCTGCCTTTTGTCTTGGTTAAGTATTTATGCGGAGCTAACATGCTGTAGGTTTTGCGATCTCCAAGGTTAAAATCATTAAATTTCAGTGTTGCGAGCTTATCCTGGTCAGCACGTACTGTGCGCACCCCTTTCGAAAGATACACGGTGATCAAGGTGTACTCAAATTCTCTGGGTACACTGTCACGATTAATCTTGCCGCTCAAAGGTGGTATGTAAACCAATAGAATTTGTGGGATTAGCTTGGCATTTGCAATATCGTCTCTGTTCTTTGTTCTTGTCTCAGTCATGGTTTTGGAAGGTCCTGCTCCGCGAATAGTGGAGGGAGAATCTTGGACTCCTCCTATCGATGATTCTTGCACACCTGTAGACATCCTTCTCTCTGAAATGAATCTCTCAACCATTAGGTCAATCAAAACTTCTTTAACTACTTTCTCAACAGCGTTGAGCTCGTCCGACATACAAGCTTGGGTCCACTAGCTTAGGTGTGAAAATGAATTCAGAGACTACGATGAACATTATGGGAACAAGGCAATGATCACAGGGTGAAGTACTCTCAAGTTTCAGGCTCAAATTCTCACTTAGAAATAAGTATTCATAATGCATGGCATGACGGAATAAGTAGGGAAACTTAGCAACGGTCTTCTTGCAACAGATATGGGACCTTCATTAACTCCGTTCTATCCGTTCTGGTGTTGTCCAATGGTCTAGTGGGAACCCATAATTACTTTTCAACCCATTTGGGCAGAAGTCGAATGGGTATATTGGTCCAACGGCTATATTGTTGTGCCATGGCGAAGTGCCAAATGTCCTTGTTCTGATATCTTGGCGAAGCTCAATTCTTGTGATTTTTCCTTCTGCAAAGTTTCCTCTAGAGTCTTCTGTAACTTTTTTTATTTTGGCCCTCTTCTTACTTAGCTTCCTAGAATTTTTCCTAGTGAGCTTAGTCTCGGTCATCCTTTTTCCATTTTGAGTCTTATCTTCTCTTGACATAGTCACTTCACGCTTCTTAGGTTCTTTCTTTAGATCCAAGGGTAATACTCCTTCATCATATGGATTAGGTATTTCAGTCTTCTATGGTTCCTCTAACACTCTTATAACTTCAAAATCAAGGTCCCTGGTGTTTAATAGCTTAGATCTGTTCTCTTGTTCCTCCATCAAGTAGGCGATCCTTCTAGTCATAAATTCCATGAGTTCTTGCTTCTTCTTTTCTAGGGCTTCCTTTTCTTCTTTCCTTCGGATCTGGTCTTTTTCAATCCAAATCTTTCCTAACAAAGCTGGAAATGGGGCATGGTCCTCAATAAATCTAATGACTTTTAACTCTTCCTCTGTCGAAGTTCCATGGGTACTCATAGCTATCTGGGTAATTCTACCACATAGGGTTACCATTTTTCCTTTAAGTAATCTGATGGTTGCTAGTGAAGGGACCAGAGCAAGCCTTCCTAGGGTTTCCCAAGTGCTTTCTGTCATAATGTTCATTGGTGTTCCCTCATCCAGAGTACATTCAATGTTGAAGTTTCCTATTCTTACTTCCATTTTCTCCTTTTCTTTGAATATCTCTGACAAACTGACATCCTTATGATCATCTAGGGTTTCTTTTATTTTCAGTAACATGATCTCTAATTCTTTCTGGGGTTCTTCCATAATTTTAGTCTCTTCCATTTTAGTATTTTCAGAGTTTGCTTATTCCATTTTCAGTTTTTCAAGTCTAGCAATCATTCTAGGGCAATCCAATACTTCATCGTCCATAGCTTTACAACATAGGCAACTAGGGTTTCTCCTAGGGCATTCCTTAGCAAGATGTCCTGGTCTTCTGCAATTGTAACAAAGAGTTAATCCTCTCTTTCTCGTTCATGATCCCGAGCTCTTCTTGTACTGCTCGCTAGGATCATGATGGCTAGCCTGCAAAACTTTCTTTCTAGGATCCTGCATCCATTGGTTAGTCCAAAAATTCTTTCTATGCATAGGTATAACTTATCATTCATTATCCCTATCAGACCTATTCATATCAAACTTTCTTTCATCTAACAATGCTCTAGTTTTCAAGCTAGGACAAAATCTATCAAGCGTACCTTAATATTTTCTTCAGAAACAAAAAAAAAAATCCACTTATCTTACCTATATAGAGCACAAAGCTTTTAGATCTAAAACTTGACCTATTCATACCTTTACTAGAGGCTAGAGCTTATAGAGCTTACCTCTTTTCCACGAAAATTTCTACTTTTACCTTTCTTAGAGTATAAAGTGTTCATATCTCACTTCTTTTCTTCAATATCAACCTCTTTCTTGCATATCTGACCTCTTTCCTTCAGATCTGACCTTTCTTTTCTGGCACAAAGCTTCGTAGGTCAAATAGAATATTGTGCACTAGGGCAAAAAATCTATGCATAGAGATTATTTCTCACAAAGCTTTTTCTTCTTTAGTTCCCAGCAATCACAGTTCCAGGTCCCAACAATGAAACCATTTGTTGGCATAGGGGCAGACTCAGGGTTCAACGCTCAAGAGTGCACTAACAAAACCCTAACTACCGGCCCTTTTAGAAACACTTTCGAAGCAGATGAAGTCTCACCCGAGGTAGAGGCAGGGGTGGTTGTAGGGATCATATGTCTGCAACCTTAACTGGGACACCGATCTGTGATTGTATCTTTTACAGGGCACTTAGCATAGATCATTCATCAATATTTAACCCTTATGGTAATTCACAGATAGCATAGAGTATCGCAATGAATACTTAGAATAAATATGATTCATTACTTAGCCACAAAAATATAGATTAGATTTAGAAGATCGAGCACTAAGCATCTTATATATCAGATCTAACATTCATTCATATATCATAAGCATAGAGCATAACTAGATCTATTTAATCACAACAAGCACTTAGCCAAGAAGGAGATAAGCACATTAGGTCAAAGCACAGAGAACAATACACAAAGTTACTGTGGTTCACCCCCACCCTGGGGCTACGTCCACAAAGTCTTCTTCTTTATATTATCTCGGTCAAGCAGTTACAACACAGAGCTTCGGTGACCCTTACTTCGCATAGGACAAAAGATCTGCACTGCTTGCTAGATCCTTCTTCCTTTCACTTCATCCCAAAACTACAACAAATTGCACTTAAATTTTCGTTCTCCTTACAATCATGCATAGAGAACTTGCAATATACATCTACTCACACATATCCAACTACTAGCACTAAGCCTTTTGTTATACATCACATAGATGTACTACTACTCACTACTTACATTGCCTAAGTATCTATTTATAGATTACAAAATGGGCCTAAGTGTGGGTAAACCCACGGGCCGACATCCCTTTCCATTTACATCAACCCAAAACCCTAAAAGGCACCCAAAAATAGGTCTTGCTTCCCTAATTTTTGCTTCGTGTTGCGCTCCACCTTTGGCAAGCTGTCGAAGTCCCAAAAATGGTCAAATATGACCAAGTATTCTCCAAAACTTGGTCAAGGGCCAACAAGGAGTTAGCTATCACAAGTATAAATACACCTCAAGGAGTCATTCATGAGTACACTCACACACTTATTCATTTTTTATATTTCTTTTGATCTAGTGATCTTTTGGTAAGGTTGTAGCATCATATTTTGAGGTAGAAAAGAAGGTTCAATGAAAAAAATCTCGTAGTTTCACAAAACCCTAGTTTCTGAGGTATATGTGTGCTACAGGACTATAAGGGAGTGTATGTATAAGAGATGTAGTGAAAAAAAGGGTGTACATACACATGATGTAGAAGGAGAAGTCACGTACATGTGAAAATCTCATGAAAACTTGAGTAGACGTTGGTACCAAGTCCCTAAAATCTGAAAGGAAGGTTACATGTCAACATCTTACTTTTTGAAGGTCAACTTCATAGGTATCGGTATGGTTGTATAATTGTTTTGATGGTTACTTCCTATAATGATATGGTGTATGATTGAGGAATACTTGGTATGGTTGGTTTGGTATTTGGATATGGTATATCTTGGTTACTTGGCTGAGTGAGGAGCACTCTTATATTTGGTTAAACACATGACATGGTTCTTATAGTTCTTATCTTTGATTTTATTATATATGGTCGAGGGATATCCATGTTGTATGGTGATGTATGCATGAGGGGCATGCATAGGTTCTCCATTGATGATATGGTATCGATCTACATATGATTGATGATATGATATATAACATAGGTTGTACATGGTTGATGCTATAGTTCTTGTTTCACTAATCATTGTTGATCCATCTTTTGGTTCATGATTGATTCATGAGATAGTATGCATATTGGTATACACTTGATCCATGGTATGGTACATGTTTAGTTGGTTGATGATCAAATACAGGTTGATGAGACAATGACAATGACATAGTTATGATAGTGACTGAGTGTCGAAATTGACATAGTTTGTGGTAGTGACAGTCGCAGAGTTCATGAAATTTGGTCTAAATTTATATTTTAGGGTAGTAGGACGAGGCAAGGAAAGGTGGTTGTAGACACCTTCTGATTGTGTCCTCCTTCTGGATGGAGCCATAGAATCAGGGATTTGTTGCTTCCTTCAAGTTGGAACCTGAGAATAGGGGGTTTGAGCCTCCTTCCAATTGTAGCTGGAGAATAGAAGTTGGTGGTTACAATGAATGTTTTATTTTGATAAATATATAAGAAAAACATTTTGTGGTTTTCTCCCATTTGGGTTTCCACGTAAATACGGGTGTACTATGTATATATTGTGATGTGATGTTTTTTATGTTTATGATGTTGATGATCTATTGAATGTCAAAGATAAACTACTAAATATTTTTGAAGAATAAACTATGTTTAAAAGGAATAAAATTTCTCATTACTGATTCACCCCTCCTCTCAGTAATCCAACAATTGGTATCATATAAAGTCCTTCAAAAATAAGTATAACCACTGGAAGGAGATCATGTATTATGCTAGGATTGGGATACCACAGTTTGACGGTCAAAACTATAACTTTTGGAGAAAACAAATTAAAACATATGTACAAGCGTAGGGATTTGATGTTTGGGGAGTAGTAGCATATGGATACAAAGCACCAACCACCCCCTCGACGGATAAGGATGGAAAAAAAATAGAAGACAATGATTCTAGATATTAAAATGCTATCCTAAATGGTTTGATTGAATCAATATACACCAATATTGTGCATTGTGAATCCGCAAAATAAATATGGGAAAAACTGAAGAATATCTGCGAAGGAGATGCTAAATTTAAAGGAGCCAAACTTCAAACATTTAGAGTCAAGTTCGAACAATTGAAGATGAAGGAAGATAAAAACATTGCCTTCTACTTTCTATGAGTAGATGAGACAATCAATGCCATCAAAGTTTTGGGAGAAGAAATAAAGGAAACAATCATTGTTCAAAAGGTACCGAGTTCTCTACCTATGAGATATGATCCAAATATTTCAGCCCTGGTAGAAAGAGTATATCATACACCTTGAGCATGGATGAGTTGCCTGGGATACTCATAGCTTAGGATATGAGGATAGAGAAGGAAAATCCAGTCACAAGGAAGCATCATTCAAAGGATCCAACAAGACAAAGAAGAAATACAAAGAAAATCCAAAGTCAGATTGTAGCTGCAACGATGATTCAGAGGAAGATGAAGAGATGGATAACTTCATAAAAAGGCTAACTATGGTAACCAGAAAATACAAAGTTAATCTTCCATTGATTTGTTTTAATTGCAATGTTGTTGGTCATTTTGGTCGTTTTGATAATAAATATTCTTATAAGAAAAAGAAAAGAAATGAAGAAGAATATGATCCTAGAAACAAAATTCAAAAGGGTAGAAGAAAGAAAAATAAGTTTTTCAAGAAAATCCTTTGCACCAAGGAAGACAGTTCTTCATCAGATGAAGATGAAGTCAACAAAAATGATACAAAAAGGGTTATGTTCATGGAAATAGAAGACTCCGATGATGAAGGCTCCAAAGAAGAATATGAAGAGGCAAAAGTTGATTACTGAAAAGAATTGTTAAGTACCATAGAAGTAATAAAAAGGGAAAAGAAGAAAAACAAGTCACTACAGGAAGAACTAAAGAAAAAGAAAAATTCTTAGAATTCCAAATCTAAAGAATTAGAGCAGATAATTAGGAATTTGAATGTCCAAGAAGAAGAATACAAGAGAATAAAAGAAACACTCATAGAGAAGTTAGAAGAAAGAGAGAAACATTGAACGCTTGGAGGCAAAGTTAGTCACTCTAAAGAAAGATGTCGAGAAGAAGGATATACAACAAAACAACACCAAGATATTGGATAATACCATTAACAGTCAAAGACCTTACTATGATAGATCTGGATTGGGATACAATCATACGAATACAGAGAAAGGTTCAAGCTCCAAAACAAAATAGCAAGAAGAAGATTCAACAAGATATGAAGAATATGTCAGAGGTCCCTCGAATGAAGAAGACAGGAAAAATCAAGGGGAAGATTACAGAGATACCACCACCTAGAAAATTCATAAGTCAATATCATCAACAACCAACTATAGAAATACCTCAAGAAGTATAAGGATTCAAAAGAGTGACACCATTCAAAAGATATTCCACTCCTAGGAATCAAACTATTTTTCTTGGTTCATGTTATTCATGTTATAATTTTCGGCACAAAGCTATAAATTGTAGAGACAATACCAAGAACAGAAGCAACGATGAGGGCTATACAAAAATTGGTTATCAAGGAAGATCTCATGAAGCACAAAGTAGAAGCTACAACAAATTTGGATCATTGAGTGATGAGGTATAATGCTACAAGTGAAAAAACTTTGGACATATAGATAGAGATTGTAGACTCATTGTTCCTCTGAGGGAACCAAACAGAATATTAGAAGTCATAAGTAGGAACCACAAAGGACATGGATATGAAAGCACGATCAATTCAACACTGAAGAATTCAATATTTCTTTAAAATCTCAACACAAGAAACATGGATGGTATGTTGACAGTGGATGATCAAAGCATATGATCAATGATAAAGATAGGTTTTTTACATTGAATAAGGAAAGAGATGGATCATTTTCATTTGGAAATGACAACTCATCCAAGATTGTTGGAAAGGGTACAATCAATCTTGGAAGTAAGGATGCCATGAAATAAAAAAATTTACTAGTCGAAGACATGAAACACAATATGTTAAGTGTAAGTCAAATGTGTGATCAAGGACACAGACTTGTGTTTTATTCAAAGAAGTGCAGGATAAGGAAAGAAGAATCAGACAAGTAGGTAGCTACAACTGTAAGAACTCCAAGAAACATATATGTTCTAAATTAAATAGGAAAGGAAAGATGGTGTTTAGGAAAGGATGATGAAAGTTGGCTCTGGAACAAAAGAATGGGTCACATAAATTTTGATAATATTTTCAAAGTCAGCAAAAAGGAATCAATAAGATAAATACATGAGATCTAAAAGCCAACAAACATTCTATGCAAGCATTGTCTACAGGGAAAACAAACCAAGAAAAAGTTAAAGTCAAAGGAGTACTCCACAACAAATCCACTTGAAATTGTGTATATTGATCTAGTTGGACCGACTAGAACAAAAAGATTGAATGATGAGAAATAGTTTATGCTATTGGTTGATGATTATACAAGAATGAATACATTATGTTTTCTCAGGAAGAAGTCACAAGCATTTGAAAACTTCAAGATATACAAGGAGATGGTCAAAACTGAAACAAATTCGCATATCAAATGTTTAAGATCAAATAACGGAGCATAATTTACATCAAAGGAGTTTATGGACTTCTACAGTGAGCATGGCATAAAAGGGAAGTTATCTACATCCAAGACACCTCAAAAAAATGGATTTGTTGAAAGGAATAACATGATAGTACAGGAAATGGACAAAACCATGCTGATGGATTCAAAATTAACATATGTCTTTTGGGTTCAAGCAGTACACACAAAAGTTCACATTCAAAACAGAGGAATGCTTTGAAGCAACACTGATAAGACTCCCTACAAGCTATGGAAAGGAATACCAATGAATGTGAATCACTTCATAGTTTTTGGAAGCAAATGCTACATCAAAAGAGAAGATGGAAGAATGGGAAAGTTTGACTCTAGAGTTGACAAAGGAATACTAGTTGGATACTCAAGTAAAAGGAAAGCATACAAATGATTTAATCTAAGGATAAAAAAAATAGTGGAAAACATCAATGTGACAATTAATGAGTCTAATGGGAAAAAGAAGAACGAAGGAAGAAAAGAAATAGAGGAATAGGTCCATGAAGAAGAATAATTGAAGGAAGAAGAAGCAGAAGAAGAAGATGAACAAGAATAGTTAGGAGCAGAGAAAGAAGATGAGAAGCAAGAGCTTCAAGCACCTCCAAAGACACCTAAAAGATGAGTGATAAAGAATCATCCATTGAGTCAAATAATCGGAAATAAATATGTAGGGGTTGAAACTAGAAAAAGAATTCGTTCACCAGAACAACAAAATTTAGCACTTCTATCTACTATCGAGCCAAGCAGTTTTTAAGAAGTTGGTAAGGATGAATACTAGGTCAAGGATATGGATGAATATTTAGATCATATTGAAAATAATGACACATGGGAATTAGTTCCAAGGCCAAAGAACAAGAATGTCATTGGAAAAAAGTGGGTCTTCAGAAACAAGTTGAGCGAGGATGGATAGGTTACCAGGAATAAAGAAAGACTAGTATGCAAAGGATACTCTCAATTTGAGGGTATATATTTTGAAGAGACATTTTCTCTGGTAGCAAGAATGGAAGAAATAAGACTGATTCTAGATTATGCTTGTTCAAAAAGAATCAAAGTGTATTAGATTGATATGGATTTTATGAGAAGAATGAAATGAATACAGATTATTAACAAGTGCTTAACACAAAATAACAGAGATACAGTAAAACTAGTTTTCTATTCAATAACGAAATAAGCTAACACTGTAAAATGCAGCGGAAACAAGCTTGCTAGAATGGTGGCAGCTTATCTCTGAGAAGAGATATGACGGCATCGCGTATTCACAAGAAGAAGGTTACAATGAGGCTCTGAAGGCCTATTTACAATAAGCTCGATCCTGAAAAACTTCATTTAGGCCCTCAAAATGGCCCCGAAAGTTAAAACTGCTAAAAATAGTAAATTGCCAAAATTGTTAGAAAATTGTTTTGAGCCAGTTAGAAAAGGTGGGTGGCCACCAATATCCATTTGGATCAATCCTCCCTCATTAGGAATAAATGGTCTCCATTGCGTTGAGGTCCCCCATCAGATGAGGAAATTTCTACTGAATTTGGCCCTGGGTGAGCCCCTTTCCTTGGTGCAGGAGCTACCCTGCTTTGACGACTTGATAAAGATGGATCCTTTGTTGTCGAGTGCCCTTGATCTATCTATCCACAATTCGATCATTGGATTCCTGTTGTAGGTAGATGGGGTTGAGCTATGTTGGTGTTAGTTGTTCTGCTACTTCTGAGGTGTCCAATAATGGTGGGAAATAAGGGTGAAGGAGATCCACATTGAACACTAGGTGAAGACCAAGGAAAGGAGAAATGTTGAGCTCAAAAGAATTATCCCCCACATCCTTGGTGATAGTTTACATCCCATAATGGAGTGGGTGAAGCTTCCGATGGGGTCTTGTAAGGCATTCTTTCTACAAGTGCAACCAAACTTTGTCACCCACCTGAAACTTATGCGACACCTGATGTTGATCATGGCGTTGTTTGTACTTGTCATTAGACTTCTGTAGGATATCCTGAACCTGTTGGCAGATGTTCTRGATTTTCTCAATGAACCGGGTGGCTTTGTCAGCTTCATTTGGAGCAGGAGATGAGTCGGTCAAGGTGACAGCAAGGGGAAGGGCAACATCTATGGGTCCCAATGGTTGGAATCCCAACCCCACTTGAAAGGGGATGTGGCTRGTTGAGCTATGAAGGGCTTGGTTGTAGCTATGCTAGACATAGGTAAGGCTCTCATCCCATGTGCGAGGGTGCTTTGAATTATACATGTGAAGGATATGCACAATCATTCAATTTACAACCTYGGTTTGGCCATTTGTCTGTGGGTGGAAGGYCGTGGATTTGGTGAGCTTGGTATCTAGCAGTGACCAGAGGCTCGACCAGAATGTGTTGAGAAATTGACTATCCCAATCTGAGACAATGGTTTATGGGATTCCAAAATGTACCCAGACTCGTTCAAAGAAGATATTGGTAGTGGCCTCTGCTGTGATGCTCTTCTTGTAGGTAACTAGAATCGCCATCTTAGAAAAGTGATAAACAACCACAAAAACACAGTCATTTCCCCACTTGGTGGATGGGAGGTCCAAAATGTAGTCCATTGAGATGGATTCACATGGCCTATCGAGAGTAGGAAAAGGGGTGTACAGGGCCTATTTCTTAGTGGTCGGTTTGGCAATAGCGCAGGCAGTGCAGGACCTCATATACTTGCTAACCTCCTATCGAAGTTTCAGCCAGTAGAAATGTTTCTATAGCATTGCCACTATATTTTCAATGTCGAAGTGTCCTACCACCTGACTGTAGTGGGCTTCCCAGATCAGCTTCACTCGCTCACTTGATGGAACACAGATATGGCCTAGATGACACAAAAACCCATCCTGAAGATGGAAATTATCGACAATTGCGTTTGCACCCAACATTTGGTAGGTGGTGGTGAAGTTTGGGTCTGTCTCATAGAGTTGGGGCCATCCAAATGTCTCATGGCTGCAAGAGTCTAGCACCATGGTGAGTGCCACGACTAACGGTCTACTGAGGCAATCGGCAACGTGATTGGTGCTTTCTATTTTATACTTGATGTTGAGTTGGAATTGCTGCAAGTATGTGGACCACTTTTGATGGCGGTCATTCTGCAATTTCCCTGTGTCTGCATGAACTACAGTGGCTTATGATCCATGTGGATGACTGTCTCCTTCCCAAGAATGTAATGTCTCCACTGGAGACATGCTTGCACAATGGAGTACATTTCTTTATCGTAAGTAGGGTACTTACGGACAGTATCTGGCAGTGTCTCGCTATGATAGGCCATGGGGTGGCTGTGTTGAGTGAGAACAACACCCACAACATAGTCTGAAGCATTTGTCTCAATCTCAAAAGGATGTTGTAGGTCTGGTAGTGAAATTACTGGGGCTGAGCACAAGCGCTACTTCAAATCATCAAATGCTTGTTGTTGGGACCAACCCCACACAAATTTCTCCTTACCACAACCCCTGTTTATTTAGCTGAGGGCCCGTGCAATATGGGAGAAACCTGACATGAACCTACGGTAGAAATTGGCAAGGCCCAAGAAGCTCCAAAGCTCAGTGAGTGTTGTTGGGGCTGGCTAGTCACGGATGACTTGGATCTTGGCTGGATCCACATGTATGCCATGTTGATCAATGATGTAGCCCAGGTAATGGACCCTGTCCATGCCAAAGGATAATTTTTCCAAGTTGGCGTATAGCTTGTGCTACCATAGGGTGTGTAGAACCTGCTGAATATGTTGCAAGTGTTCGGCCCAAGTCTTGCTGTAAATTAGAATGTCATCCAGATACACCACTACAAAAGTATTGGTGAATGGTCGTAGGATATCGTCCATAATCCTCATGAAAGTGGCTGGAGCATTTGTCAAACCAAAGGGCATGACCAACCATTCAAAAAGGCCTTCCTTTGACTTGAAGGCAGTATTCCATACATCTGTCTATTCTATCGGGACCTGGTGTTAGCCAGACTTCAAATCAATCTTACTGAAGTAATTGGCCCCCATGAGTTGATCAAGGAGGTCATTGATTCAGGGAATCGGGTACTAGTTTCTGACTGTGATTTTATTCAGAGCCTGGTAATCAAAACAGATTCGTCATGTTCCATCTTTCTTCTGTACCAGCACGATTGGGCTCCCGCAAGGTGATGAGCTGGGGCGGATGTGCCCCTTGTGGAGTAGTTCTTGGATATTTCGCTTGATCTTCTCATTCTCTAACAAAGAGCGATGATAGACTGGCCCATTGGGTAGCGGTGTGTTGAGGGTCAGCTCGATGGGGTGCTTGACCTGGCAGTGCAGAGGTACCCCTGTAATTGAGGAGAAGATATCCGAGTATTCTTCCACGACCTTATCTACTTGCTTCTGCTGTGTGGAGAGGTCGATCATAGAGACCGTCGATGTGGCTGTGATCTTTCA
>ML792199.1:132012-192714 GCA_009831015.1 Picea engelmannii
AAATTCCAATTTAGTCTGGATGTATCTATGCAAAGCACCATGATAATTGAGCACCAAATGTCTCTCTGAATCTTTGATACCCAACTTGGTGTGCAAGCTATGGAAGATATTTGTGAAATCTAGCACTGCTTGGTCTCTTTCTTGCCGCAGTGTGGTCCATTTGGTATACAGGTCGTCATAACTTCTAACAGGGTAGTATTGTTCCTTAATAACATCCCTGAAGGATTCCCAGGTGGTCATGACTGAAAATAATGAGGTTTCCTCTTTTTCCTTTTTCTCACAGAAAGTTTCCCACCAATCTTTGACATGGGGAATGGCTTTGAGGAGCACAAAAGTAATATTTTCTTTATTCGAAAAGTTATGGACAAAAAAATACCTTTCTAGTAGATTCAACCACTTGTCTACAACATCTGCATCTATCTAACCTTCAAATATAGGAATATCAAAGTTTATTTGTACCTTGAAGGGGGCGGTGCCTCCATTCGAAGAAGATGCATCGCCTGTTGGTAGCTGTCGAAGGATTTGCGCGAAACTATCCATCATCTCATTCCTTTTTTGTGTGAGGGCTTCCTCAATCAAAAGTTTGAAAGGATCTTCTGTCCCATCATATTTCTTTTCTCCTTCCATGAAAGGTTGCTTGGGCGTGTGAGAGCTTCTTTCCTCAAGAGAAACAAGCTCGAGACCCAACTCTTTGTACTCCAACCTCGTTGGGGACATGCATTAAGATGACAAGGAGCAGACCGCTCTGATACCACTGATCTAGATTTTATGAGTAGAACAAAATGAATATAGATTATTAACAGGTGCTTAACACAAAATAATAGAGATACAGTAAAACTGGTTTTCTATTCAATAATGAAATAAGCTGAAACTGTAAAATGCAGCGGAAACAAGCTTGTTGGAATGGTGGTGGCTTATCTCTGAGAAGAGATGCGATGACAGCGTGCATTCACAAGAATAAGGTTACAATGAGGCTCTGAAGGAATTTTTACAATAAGAAAGAATTATAAAAACCCTAGACATCCAAAAACCTAACCCTAGGAGATGAAGTGCCCAAAGTCACGTGGGCCCCATTTGGGTAAGTTAGTACATCAACTTCCCGGGGTCGTAACTTTTGCATACGATCTCCGTTTTAGGCGCGTGATAGCCCGTTGGAAAGGTATCATCGAGGAGATTCATTTTTGGGGCTCAATCATGCCTTTGGCTATTATTGAGGAGCTATATACTGAAAAACCTTCATTTAGGCCCTCAAAATGGCCTGAGAAGTTAAAATTGCTAAAAATAGTAAATTGCCAAAATTTTCAGAAAACTGTTTTGAGCCAGATGGAAAAAGTGGGTGGCCACCAATATCCATGTGAATCACATATGGACGTGATACAACATTCCTGAACAAAAATCTAGAGGAAGAGGTCTATATTGAGTAGCCTGAAGGATTTCCAGTTGTTAGAGAAGAAAAATTATGTTTGCAGGTTAAAGAAGGATCTATATGGTCTCAAACAAGCCCCCAGGTCATGGTACTCTAGACTGGATAGGTATCTACAACAACAAGGATTCGGGAAAGGAAATGGATATAACAATATCTACATAAAAGTGGATCGAGACAATATATTTATCATTGAAGTCTATGTGTATGATATTATCTTCGGAAGTGATGATAACAAGATGAGTCATAAGTTTTCGAAAGACATGCAACACAAGTTTGAGATGTATTTGATTGGTGATTTAAATTTCTTCTTGGGAATACAAATATATCAAAGCAACAAATGTATCTTCATCTCTTGGACAAAGTATATTAGAGAAATGTTGAAGAAGTTTGGAATGATAGATTACAAACCAATCAATACTCCTA
The DNA here is from genome assembly GCA_009831015.1 of Picea engelmannii. Classification (NCBI taxonomy): domain Eukaryota; kingdom Viridiplantae; phylum Streptophyta; class Pinopsida; order Pinales; family Pinaceae; genus Picea; species Picea engelmannii. Next base: position 133,862 of record ML792199.1, read on the forward strand.
TGCAAACAAGTTGTAAGTTAAGTAAGGATGATGATTCCAAGGACACAGATCAGAGAAAGTACAGATCAATGATTGACAACTTACTTTATGTGACAACTTCTAGACTGGATGTGATGCAAGAAGTTGGACATGTTTCAAGGTTTCAGGAAGGACCAAAGGAATCACATGTTTTGTAAATGAAGAGGATATTTAAATATCTCAAAGGTATTGAATATTTTAGTTTATGGTATCCAAAAGGGAAGGATATATCTCACACAGATACAGATTGGGAAGGTTGCATTAATTTAGAATAAGTACAAGTGTATCAACTTTCTACTTGGGTGAGTGCCTAGTATCATGGTTAAAAAGAAACAATCATCAATATATTTGTCCACAATAGAGGAAAAATACATTGCAGTAGTGCCATGTTGTACTTAGGTTCTTTGGATGAAGTAGAATTTTCATGATATGCAAGTAAAATATGATGAGCCCATTTCAATACTTTGTGACAACACCAAAACCATAAGTATTTCAAAGAATCTAGCGATACACTCTAATACAAATCACATTCCTATCAAGTATCACTTCTTAAAAGAGCATGATATAGAGAAGAAAACCAAGCTAGAGTATGTCGGGACAAAAGAGAATATTGCAGATATCTTCACCAAACTGCTTGCAAGGGAACCTTTTGAGTATCTTCGACAGAAAATTGGAGTAGTTTCTTACCCATAGTGATCCACTTGGCATCAAGCTTAAATAGATAGGGGGAGAGAAACAAAATTATTGAAGAACTTCAAACAAATAAACTTTTGAATTATTTTCATATATACATTAAAAAATTACATGAGGAAGCACCATAAAGAGAAAATTCCCTAGACATAGCAGCGACTTGTAGATAGGAGGTGCAGTGCCAGAAGAGGATTACCCTTTCCCATTGATGTCAAAGGATTATAGATAAAGAGTAGGGCATGGAGATGGAGAGAAAGAAGAATACATATAAGGGAAGTGATGATCACATGGGGCGCATGAGCATAAGGCTTGCCATGCCTAAGTGTTACCAGGGGGAGATTGTTGGACAATTGGTTTGGACAGTCGATTTTCATTGATGTCAACAAATATTTATTAATTTCAACTGATGTAATTGGTATATTTTGAGAAGCATCCAAAGTCATCCCCTTATTGTGTAGCTATAAGCATGGCTCTCACAAGAAGATGCTTTGAATAAGTCTACAAGAAACCCCTAAGTATGGTTAAGGGTACCATAGTTGATCATGGAATTTGTTCATGAAGGATAGTAATCCTCATGTCGTTTCATGTGATATGAGGAATTCCACATGGTTCCTGACGGTTAGGGAAATATTTCCTTGTAATGTTGGAAGCCCCTAAGAGTGGAAAAGAAGCCCCTAGTTTGTTATAAGTCTTTGTCAAAGGGGTAAAGTTGTTGTAACAACAAAACCCTTGAATCCCTAAATTAAGGAAAGGAGTTAGCTAACAAAAGTATAAATACACCTCAAGGAGTCATTCACAGGTACACTCACACACTTATTCATTTCTTATCTTTCTTGCGATCTAGTGATCCTTTAGTAAGGTTCTAGCGCCATATTTTGAGGTAGAAAATAAGGGTCAACAATGAAAATCTTAGAGTTTAAAAAAACCCTAGTTTATGAGGTATACATGAGTTGCAAGCCTGTAAGGTAGCATGCATACATGAGGTGAAGTGGAACAAAGGGCGTACATACATAGGATGTAGAAGTATAAGTCGTGTACATGTGAAAATCTCATGAAAACTTGAGTAGATGTTTGTACCAGGTCCCCAAAATATGAAAGGAAAGTTACAAGTCAATATCTTATTGTTTCAGGTCAGCTTTAGAGGTATTGGTATGGCTGTATATTTATTTTGATGGTTACTTCTTTTCATGATATGGTGTATGCTTGAGGCATACTTGGTATGGTTGGTTTGTTATTTGGATATGGTATATATTGGTTGCTTGGCTGAGTGAGGAGCACTCTTATATCTGGTTCAACACATGACATGGTTCTTATAATTCTTATATTTGAGTTGATTATATATGGTTTAGGGATATCCATGTTGTAGGGTGCTGCATGCATGAGGGGAATGCATAGGTTATTCATTGATTATATGGTACAGATCTACATACAATTGATGATATGATATATGACACAAGTTGTACATGGTTGATGCTCTAGTTCATGATTCACTATTCATTTTTGATGTATCTTTTGGTTCATGATTGATGCATGAGATACAATATACACTTTATGCATGGTATGGTACATTTTTAGTTGGTTAATGATTATATATAGGTTTATGAGATAGTGATAGTGACATAGTTGTGACACTGATAGAGTTTGTGGTAATAACAATGACAGTTCCTGTGACAGTTGGTATACATTTATATTTCAGGGGGCAGGATGGGGCAAGGAAAGGTGGTTGTAGCCACCTTCTGATTGTAGCCGGAGAACCTAGGGGGTTGTAGCCTCCTTTTGGTTGGAGTCAGAGAATCATGGAGTTGTAGCTTCATTCAGGTTGGATCCTAAGAACAGGGGGTTGGAGCTTCCTTCCAGTTGTAGCTAGAGAATAAGAAGTTGGTGCTTCCAATGAATGTTTTCTTTTGATAAATAGATAAGAAAAACATTATGTGGTTTTATCCCATTTGAGTTTCCACGTAAATAATGGTGTACTATGTATCTATTGTGATGTGATGTTGTTTATGTTTATGTTTTTGATGATTTATTGAATGTCAAAGATAAACTACTAAATATTGTTGAAGAATAAACTGTGGTTAAAAGGAATAAAATTTATCATTACTGATTCACCCCCCCTCTTAGTTATCCAACATTGATTTCAATATAATAAGGGTTAATTAATTATTGTTTAATTCTATTGATGTTCTTTATTTTTTGTTGTGGGATATGTGAGAAGAGGTGAAAAAGGGTTACATAAGTGTGTAACAACTTAATACTAATTTCCCTCAATGATTTCAAAATAGGAAATATTCTCCTATGTACACCATTTGATGACAACTTGTTTTATTCATGTCATACATGTATGGACCCCTCTAGGAACATTTTTGGCCTATGCAACTCATGGAGGTATAGTATATAATTGTTATTTGGATGTTCAAGAGAAAATATCCCTCAAATATCGTGGTTATAAAAGGGAAGTTGCAAGTTCCAAAAGAGGTTCAACTTGCATGATACAATTGGCATGAAATATGGTATAAATTTTAGCACAAATTTTTTTCAATATGGTGTCATCGAATGGGAGATTTGAATAGTGAATATCAAGGTTGAAAATAATTAATATTTAAAATATAGAGTATAGTTGGAGGAACTTCAATTGAATGTGAAACCTAGTTGTTGATTAAAATTTAAAACTATTGAAATGAATTCTTTAATGCAACAACAAGATGTAACTTGAGAATCAAATTGAGTTAGTAGATTTCCTTGAGGTAACTTGAAAAGAAGATTGAGCTATTAGTTTTCCTTGTAGTAACTAAAATGTGACTTGAAGCATGTATATTAATAAGCATCAATCCAATGGGAATTTGGATACAATGGCATGCCCTAGAGTAATAGTTGGATGCTCTAGTTCCAACCAACAATTGTGTAGTTGTGGTAATTTGAATAGAATTTTATAATTCCACACATGATTTGGACATAGAATGGCAAGTTAGTTTCTTTAAATCTTAATGGTTTTTCAACTTGATGTCTAGATTCATTAATAAGGATCACGATTTTATCTTGGTTGAGTGACAATACAAAAGGTCTTGTTCAATTTGCATTTGTTTAGATATGATTGAAAAGTATATATATTTTTGTCGATATACATATACATATGTACACTATTGTGTCTAATATATTTATTTAGGGTGCTATATTTTAAGATGAAGCCATGTTTTATCATGAAGTTTTTGTATTTTTACAATATCTAAAAATAATCTTTTCTTCGACAAGAGCATAATATTAGCCCTAGTAAATGTGGCCTTAAAATATGATTTTTCATTAACATAAATCGTAGGAAGTTTGATTAATATGTTTGTATCCATTATCAAGTGTATCCAATAATATAATATGTTAAATGATGAGAATTATGTGGTGTAAAAGTGGATAATCTTCAACACTTTTATGTTTTTTATTTGTAACACCTATTTTAAGTAGACACTTGTAATTTCACTAAACTCCACATGCCAATTTTGTACTTCCATATATATTCCAACTGACGTGTTCACAAATTGGACAACAAAGAAACACTCACATAGGAAAGTAAAATGCAAGAATAGATTGTTGCAGTTGTACCCACTATACACTTTATATCTATTAGAATAAAAAGGAGGGAAAATTGGTCATTGGAGTTCATGAAAACGGTGTAAGCTTCACTTTTGGCCATGATTAAACCTATATTGTGCCATTAATTATACTTCTAAGTTTGTCTAAGGCTAACCTTGTACATGTAGGTTCACATTCTCTCCTGTGGAAAGTGCCCTGCCTTTTGATTTGAGAATCTATAGATCCACTCTCATTTGTAATTCAATCATTCATGTGATTGTATTTCATTCTTATCAAAGTGATTTACTCAAGGGCACCCTCAAGTGTTGTGATTTATTTTGTTCATGGGTTTATTTCTCTTTCTAGTGCACTTGTACTAGGGTTATTATTTCTCTCTCTATGATTGTGTCCCTTTTGGATAATTTCTCTTCAAGAGTTGGGATGCCCTAACATTGGTTTATTCTCTTTATTCCGGATTTAGGGTTTGTGTTAGTTCCATTTGATTATCTATGTCTCTTTGGAATCTCAACATGGTATCTTAGTAGGTGTGAACCTCACTTACTCAATTCAATAGTTGATCCAAATATTTTTGGGTAGTGGAATCTCCCAGGTGTTGTGGTACTAGGGTTGTTGGATAATCTCTTTTCAGGGTTTTATAGGGTTTAAACCTTCCTTCAAGGGCTTTCTTCAACAATTGATCCAAAGTTTTTTCACTAGTGTCATTGCTCAAGGATTTTTGTGACTATGGAACTAAGGTTTTTGGATCATCTCTTTTTCAAGGGTTGCCTAGTTTTTTTCCTATGGTTTTAACCCTCCTCCAAAGATAGCACATTTTCTAGGGTTTTATAATATTTTTATTAGTGTTTAAACCCTCCTTCAAGTCTAGAAATGTTTTTTTATGGTTTCATAGGGTTTAAACCCTCCTTCAATTCTAGCACATATTTTCTAGGGTTTCCTATTTTTTAAACCATCATTCAAGGCCATCACTCTCTTCCTTCCTTTGTTTTGCAACAAGAGGTGGCACATTGTTTGTGTTATCACAATATTTGCCTCACCCCAAGAAACTCGATAAGAAGGCATTTCCATTTCCCTATGTAGACTTGAAGTCCCCTTTTGCACTTTCCAGAGCAAAAAAATCATGTTTCCCACATATACGCGCCCTAACAATATTACAACATGTGTATACGCAAGTTGCACCATTACAACCCGCGTACATCGAGTTTTGTGCCCAAAATTAAAAAATGTGTCGGGTTTCCATGTCACGTCATGAGATCCATGATCATTGACCTTCCATATACTGGAAACGTTCTGAATTGGCCCTTCAGTTCCACTTGAAGGCTATAAATTGGGCCATATACAAACCATGGAGAGGAGAAAATTCAACTTTTGAGAGAAAAGATACTTTGGAGAAATTTCACTTCACATTGAGTCTCCATCTCTTTGTCCTTTAAAGTTTGAACACATTTTTCAACCCCCAAGCTCTTCCCTCTTTGATGGAGAACCTCATTATCTCCCATATATGAGTTTGCCTTTGGTGGAGGATTGAAGTGGTGGAGGCCCAACTGGAAGGGACTTGGTTTCTCGGTTCTGAGATGTGTCAACACAAAAGTTTGTCACTTATACACTTATGTTGATCATTTATTAATATAAATACTCTTTTCTTGTCCAATTGATATCTTGCAAATATTTGAATTGTTATTCCTTGGGAGTATTTGTCATGAATGTTAATAGATTATTCTATTTTATATGCTAACATTATATATTATCACCATATGCTTGTGTATCTTGGTTTTTGAGGACAAGTTACATGTATAAAGCTTTGACTTGCGTGCTCAATGGTGGTCTTCATCGAACACCTAGACGAGGTAGGCTCTTTATCTTGTCCTGTTAGCATTTCCATTTATATAGCATACTTGGGATTAGAGTTGATTTATGTAGTCATTCCATATGTTGTGGTTCAGACCAAGCCATAGAGTGATTTTCCTCATAACAAAATTAGCGACCATACTGGGGAACGATCTCATGTTTGTGGTTTTGAGTGTTTTTCTCCTTGAATTGCTCTTCATTTTCTTGAGTTTACTTGTATCCTGATTGGTTGACATCCTCTTTTTACTTTTCATTAGAGTTTTCTTCGCTTAATCCTTTCCCTAGAAGTGTTTTAACACTTGTACATGGATTTTCCCTTGACAAACATGTACATACACAAGATGTCCTTCTATAGGGTGCGTACATATACTACTTTTCCTTAAACAATCGTGTACATCAACCTTTTAGGCTTTTTGTCTGAGTTTGGTGTTTGTTGGGTGAGTTTTGATGGTTGATGAGTCTTCTTGGGTCTCTTTCCTAGCTATTGAGTGCCTACATAGTGATAGGAAACCTTATTTTGGTTGAATTTATGGGTGGTCTTTCCTTCTTATCATCTTGGTCCGAGTGTTTTCTTCTTATTATCGTTCTTGGATTGAAATAAGGTCTATATATCAAGCTTCTATTCAATCCTTTCATTTTCATGTCTTTATATTGAAAATACAAAAAATATACATTTTTCATTTTGTCATTTTCTCTTTGGTTGTTTAGTATTGATCTTCACATTTATGGAATGATTACATCTTATTGAAATTGAAGAGTTGAATTGAAATTTGCATTTGAAAGGCTTATCATCTTTTGAGAATTTAAATTAGGGCTTAGCACTTTATTTATATAATTTTTTTTGACATGCTGAGTCATAACATCATCAATTTCACGACCACATATTTTGAGTAAACAAAGCCATTAAAAGAAACACTGATTAACTAAAATTGATTAGAAACAATTTTATTTTTCATAGTACACAAACAAGCATAGGATATAGTGCCTTGAAATAGGATTTTGTGAGTAAACTTCTCCAAGGCTATTAAACTGAACATATGTTTCTGACCAAGGAGTGGTGATCTCCATTGTGTAATTAGTGTCTTTAGGACACTCCACTCACACCAGAGTTAAGCACTAGGTCGTGCAAAGTTGGTTGCAAATATATCCCTCTAATACCTTCTTAGTGTTAGAGATATTTCGAGGGATCTATTCATATTTGTGGGTCTTGCTAGTACCTTTACCTTCTTGAGAGGTGGTGCTTTCAATATTTCAGGCTTTGTTACCCTCAGCATATGGTGGACCTGACTTATGACTATTCACCTACGCATTGGTTATATCATGGTGTATTTAGTTGCTTGACATAGGTAACCAAATATGTTACTTGTAGGGGTTATTTTGTAGGTACCTTGAGTCAGATAAGGTTCGAACACCACACAACCTTTATGGAGGATTACTTCTCTAGGGGGATCTGATTGACTATGTTGTTAATCCCACAAGGGCCCTTATAAATGATTATGATACCTTTAATATTTTTAAGGGAGTCTCAGGCCCCTCTTGGGCGAGGCATACCTACTTTAGTGAGGGAGGCCCCTTTTCAGCTACTATATCATGTTTGTGTGCATTTGGCCTTTTTGTTTATTTTGGTTTTCTCTTTGATTGTTAGTTGGCCTTAGTATTTGTTTCTATATATCGAGTCTTGAATCACCATGGAGCTAGACCATATTCCTCGTAGGTCTCACCATTTTTTGAAGTTACCACCACATCTTGAGTCTTTTCCTTCTAAAAGGCATAAAGTTATCAAACGTGGTACACACATATCCACCTACCAGACTTGTGATCATACAAGTATTAGTACCGATTAGAGTCAGAAGGATAGTGGGAGTCCTTCAAATCCCATACCTTCAGTAGTTAATGGAACTCCTTCGACACCTTCAACCACTATGGTTCTAGTGTCGGAGGTTCCTGTCATCACTCCTATCTGGCCTGTCGTTGCTACTCAACGCATAGTAACAAATCCTTTTAGGTCTATTTTTGGTACACCGTGATATAATTCTTAGTCCCTACCTTTGGCCTCTAACCCTTTCTCTTATGGTATGCCAAACCTAACATCGCAACTTTCATCCTCTACTCCAGCGACTAATACAAATCCTAGTATTGGACCTTGGGGCATTGCCCCTCCGTATACTCTTCTCTCACTTGGTGGAACTCAAATTCCCCAAAAGAATCCTTCGATTGGGGGTCAGCCTCCATTTTACTTTGGGTATAATCCAAGTCTCAATACTCCTGGATGGGGTACTCAACCAAGCAGACACACCACTTCCTATGTTCCGTCCTTTACTTTTTCCTCTACACCAATTCTAAATAATACATTTGGTATGACGAATACACCTCTATCCTATGGATTCACACTTGGGGGAGGTCAGTTTCATACTATGGGAAACCCCCAGCTTAGAGCTCCTCTAGATGGGGGAAACATTTACATCCCTCATTATACTGTACCTATAGGAATGGTGCTCAACCAACCTCTTATGAATCAGTTTAGAGGAGGATATTATAATCCCAGACAGGGCCATGGTGTATACCAGAACCCTGTATGGAATGCAATCCTTCAACACCAACCTTTCTCGGGAGCATGGGCTCAGATGCCGCAACCCTGATTCCCTTTTCTGTCCATGCTTAGCTTTCCATATTTGTCAATATTAATGAACAACCCGGTACACCATGACCCGTCATGGTCTCCCATCCCCAATAAGATTCCTTTGGATATTCCCAAATTCAAGGGAAAGACTGGTGAGGATCCAGGTGATCACGTTACTACTTTTCATCTTTGGTTCTCGTCCAATTCTATTAATGACGATTCTATTCGTTTGATACTGTTTCAACGCACCCTCATAGGGGTTGCAACAAAATGGTACATTGAGGTACCAGGGAAAACATATGGGAATTTTAATCAGATGGTTTTAGTCTTTCCCAACCACTTCCAATTATCAGTTCATTGTGATGCCTACATATAACTCCTATCGTCCTTCCGTCAGGATAAGGCCATACATATCTCATACCATATCTAAGAGTGGAGTAGATGGAAGAGGTTGATTAAATCCTACATTCCTCCAGATTTTTTGTTGGTTCCTTAAATCCCTATTGCCTTATATTTTGAAGGATGTTTCTCCATCCAGGGTAACCTCTAAGGAAGAAGCCATTTTCAAATCCCAGCAATTGGAACTCATATATGCCTAGTCTGGGATGTTGTATGAAATTCTTCCTGGCACACTGAGGTCAAATTATGACCCTAGACAAAATCTTGTGCCTCACGTCAATGGCATCATAGGCTTTGCAAATACTAAGTCTGCAAACTTGGGGACAAACTATTTGAAGGAGTTGTCTCTAAGCCACTTTTTAGTAGGACTAGCTTCATCTTCATCCCCCATTCCCACTCAATTGGAAGATGTGCATTCTATACAATCTTCAACCAACCCAAATGGTGACCAACAACCAAGAGAGAATAAAAGGAAAGGACAAGGTAATCATAAGGGTGGAAGAAATGATAACAAAACCAAGGACAATGCTAACAATGATAGATTGAAGGTTAATGTTGGTGTGGTACAGAAATAAAAGTGGAAGGTGAAGTTTTCTTATAACTTTGTATAGATGATCACCTTACCCACTTATGCCCCCAACTTGAGGAAGCCACAAGGATCTTATCTCAACCACCCGCGGTGCTAACTAATCCATTTCTGCATAATCAACACCTGGACTTGAGCTCCTCTAATGACAAAAATGAGTTGGGTGGGAATCAAAACCCCTCAACGCATGAAGGTGACCATCAATGTGTAAATATGGTCAAGTCTCAGATTAATGTAGCCACTTTATCTCGTGATTAAATTTCTTCACAAACTGTACCAGGTCTAGAGTTTCCCCCTCCTCCAGAAACACCTTTGTAGATCGAAAAGATAGAGCCTCTGCCTCGTATTCCGAAAGGAGTAATAAAATGCTTTGCCCACAACCCTAATGCTAAACCTGACCAGAACTATTTGATTGTCAAATATCTGGGTCAAACCCCTTGTGTGATGTCATCTTTGGAGGTGCTTCAGATGTTTCCTTCACATAGGAACGCCCTGTTATATGCATTAGGAGATCTAGAACCATGTGTCTCAAAGGTTATCATGTTTTATGTCACGAATGTTCAACCTCGCTTGCATTACCATGTGGTCTTTCAAATCCATGTGGATTAATCGAAGTATACCATCAAATGTACTATTATTGATGAAGGAGATGCGACATGCATGATGTCCCTAACATGTTGGAAAGCCATTGGTTCTCCAACCCTCTCTCAATCTTTGACTATGTTGATCACATTTGATGGTCATTCTTTTCGTCCCCATGGAATTATTCCTACCTCTCCATTCGATTTAGGGGGAAAGATAGTGGAGGTGGATGTTGAGGTGGTTGATGCACCCATTGACTATAATTTACTTCTAGGGAACAATTGGACTTATTCCATGACCATGGTTGTGTCGTCCATTTTCCACACTTTATGATTTTATCACAAATGGAAAATCACAACGATTGATCAGTCATACTTTGCGCATGCTAGTCCCAATGCATCAGTTGGACCTTCGATCCCTGTGATCGAAAATTATCAGCCAACAACTGAGGATATTTGTGTCAATATGTATTCCTCCCTCATGGGTACTTTTTATTTTACGACGCTAATCCATTACATTTATGCCATGTCCAATAGGTATTCATAATCAGTGAAGTCTGTTTCTTTCTGCACTTTGTATTTCAATGATCCTTGGACCCTACCTTTCCCGACCATGTCTTGTGAATATCAGTCACATATTGAAATGGAAATGGAACTGTCAGCAACAAATATAGTGTATCAGGTTGTTCTTGACTCTAGTGCTGACCCGGATCCCGTCTCCTCACAAACGGAAGAGGAGGATCCTATTCTTGAGCTTGTATGGGCCACCTCATCATCTTTCTCACATGATTGCCTCAATGATACTTTAAATTTGGATGAATCGATCTTAGAGCCATGAATGGTCCTGATACGCCATGTGATGATATGCATCATCGCTCTTATTTTCTCCCGTAACTTGCTAGGATCGAACAAGACGGTTTTAGATATACATTGAGTGAGATGATCGGTCACGTTATGGTTCCACTAGATACACATGGTGTTTACGATGAAGGAAACATGGTGAATATTTCTCCTACCATCATGATCGATATCTCTCAAGTTCCTGGTAAAATTGAAAATGTATATATCGGTGTGGATTGTTTTCCTAAAGAAATTTAGATCTACACCGATCTCTTCAAGGAATTTTTTGATGTATTTGCTTGGTCATATGAAGAGATAATAGGAATAGACCCTCATATTTTTGAAAATGAGATCATTACTTATCTAGATGGTAGACATCAATCCATTTCAATATGACCTTACCTGATGTATCATACAAGGAAAATACAATAATTGGATTGTAATTTTTCAATATTTTGATCTCGACTTGGCTTCGGTGAAGTCTAAGAAATTGTTAGTGTTTGTCAAGCTAATATCATAATTCCCTAGATTAAATGAAGAAATAATTCATGTCGATTCATTCTCAGATGAGAATATATTCCTTATCTCGTCTTCAGATCACTGGTATGGAGACATTTTAATATATCTTCAAACCTTGAAGTTCTCTCAGCAGTTGTCGAGAGATGATCGATGACACATATGGGAATCAATGTAAAAGATACCTTATCATCGAGAGAACTTTATATCGTCGAGATATAGATAATATTTTTCATTGTTGATTGAATCATGAGGAAAATGAGTCTATTCTTAATGACTTTCTCACTGGGGCTTGTGGTGGTCATTTATCTGGGTTTGCGACAACCCAAAAAATATTGTGAGCTGGTTATTTTTGGTCATCAATTTTTAAATATTGTGTAGAAGTGGTCAAGAAGTTTCATCCTTTCCAAGTGTTCTCATATATCCCCTCTCCACCCAGTTATTATCATTGGTCCCTTCACCAAGTGGGGGGTAGATTTTATGGATTGTAACCCAACTTTGGATGGGGGGCATCATCATATCATCATGGTCGTGGATGGATTTACTAAATGGTAAGAGGACATGCCTATAGCTTGGTTCAGAATCCCAAGGGATATTGTCACTGATCATGGAAGTCACTTTCAGAATGAAATGATGAAAGAACTAGCATCAAAACTGGGGTTTAAGCACAATCATTCTTCCCCTTAATACCCCTAGGAAAATGGACAAGTAGAGGTTGTGCATAAATCTCTCAAGACCATTTTTCAAAAAACTATTAGCCAGAGTAAATCTAACTAGCATCTAATGCTTTACCCTTTTCTTTGGGAATACTGAACCTTAGTTAAGACTTCCACCATTTTTTCTCCTTTTCAGTTAGTACACAGTGTGGAGTCAATTCTCTCGATTGAATGTGAGATCCCTTCCCTCAAGATGGAAATTGAGCTCCTACCTAACACTTCTGATCTTGAAGAACACCTCGTACACCTAGAGCATATAGATGAGTAGTGTCGAGATGCCTCTACAGAAATTGAAGAGAATAAATGACGTGTTAAGGTGTAATATGATAGGTCTGTCTATCCTTGAAAGTACGATCAGGGTGAATTGGTCCTCTTGTATGACCAAGCCAAAGAACCATTGGGGGCATGCAAGTTTAATCCCATGTGGCACGATCCTTATATCGTGCAACGTGTTTTCGAAAAAGGATCCTATGAGTTGGAAGATTATGAAGGGAATATAATGGATGAGCCCCGAAATGGGCTCTACCTTAAAATATATTGCTCTTAATCCCTAAATCTTGGGTGGAATCTTTGTATACTAGTGTATCTTAGTGTATATATATATTTTCCTTTTTTTCATTCGACTTTCTTATGGAGTTTTCCCTTGGTTGGAAAATGTCAACGAAATATTCTATTTACTTAGGATTCACAGATGGTGCCAGTCGTCATACATGGAACTTGGCTTCTTCCCCTTGGGTCATTTACTCACCTGAGGGTCAACTGGTGTTTTCAGGTGGTGTTTGTCTAGGGCCATCAACGAATAATGTGGTTGAGTATAGAATCGTTATAGAGATTTAACGCGATACCATTTCTCATGGTGTTCGATATTTTGAAGTTTGCCTGGACTCCCAGTTAGTAGTATGTCAGTGAAATGACAGTTATCATGTGTGAGACCCTACTCTACTTCAACAATTCCTATGGGTATGACTTTTGGAACAACATTTTGATTTTATTACTTATAATCACATACCTAGAAGTTCTAAATATGTATCCAATGCATATGATAATTATGTTTTAGATTGGCATTTGTCACATAACGAAAGTAAAGAAAACACATAATTGTACACATCATATAATATATAAGTAAAGACGAAGACCAATGTTTTTATGTTTCATCTCTCCAAAAAATATGGTGTCATAGTACAAAATGGGGTTCACACCCTCAAAATGCATATATGGCTGATAGATATAATGACCATGGAGTCTACACCTATGACACTGGATGCATGTCAGGATAGCATACTATGGAATTTGTGAGAAGCCGGAAGAGTCGCACCCACGCACGGGGCACACATACCACATGTCGATGCATCGCCTTCGACAAATCCTCCACCTAAGCCATGGGAACCTTGTGCATCAAACAAGATAGGTTTCCATGCACATTTTGAAGCACTCTCTTAGCATCTCCTCCCATTGGCTCATATCCCCGGTTCCTCCACTGATGTCATAGGAATCCATTTGGCTGTCAAAGACCCACATCTGCATAAAAAAGCATTTTTGTTAAATAATTGACACCATCCAAAAATATTTTAATTTTTTACTTTGTTAAAAAATAAAAAAAATTGAAATATATAAAAAAAAATTCATACCTATATCACTGTAGGTGGAGCCTAGTGCAAATGGCATCTGTGGATCTCCTCGATAGTCAATCCCTACATAAGGGAAGTCATCTATGGCTATCACCTACCGATGCCACTAGAAGAAGAACTCATCATTGTAGGGGGTTTCCACCCTACCACCTCCCAACCGCCTCTCACCTCGGTCCACTATGACATGGCTGGATCATGCGGTATATGTGGAACGATCTCGAATCTAGGTATCAATCCTGGAACCCACTCGAAGAAAAAACTACATAAGATATATGTGAACCTGAAGTTTCTCTCCCTACCTTGTTTGCAGTTTTTCAGTTGGGTCTTGTGTTAGCCAGTAGAGAGGTGCACCAATCATAAACTGTGGGTCATAAGCACTCCACTGAATAGAACATAAGCGACCTTGATTCCTGGTGCAATGAGGTTGACCTTGTGATCCATGTAACCATGAGAACTATGATATTCAAACTCAGGTTTTCAATCTCCCTAATGGGGAGTTGTCTCCCTACCTTTTTTGTGCCTGCAACATAGTGGGTGGCGATATAGTCCTCTATGTTAATTCCACCCCCAACCCCCCGAGCTTTGAGGTTTACTATCAAACCTCGACAAGACAATCCTGTAAGTAATTAGATATCCTCGACTTCAATTCTCAATGGTTTCCCATCGATATTGAAGGCTTCTTTATTTGGATCCCAAAAGTTCATCAGCATTTGTCAAATCCATCTCACTTGAGCCCTCATTTCTTTGAGAGGCCAAAACTTGTAAATCCCATATATTTTTAGCGTTAATTGGGCCCCTGGACTTGTTTCCACTGCAACATCAAATTCCTCATTCTCTCTTTCTCTCCATTCAAGTACCATCATGCAAAGAAAAATCCATTTTTTGAGTCAAATTAAAAAAAAAAAACTAATTTGCGGACTTGTACATGGGCTGTTGTGTTAACAGTAGCATGTAGGGATACAAATATGCAGGTTGGATTTTCCTTTCCCACATACATGCCTCCATATATGAAAACCAATGAACTACAACCCACATACACCAGAATGCCTAAGTTGTGCCTTAAAAAACTCAAAAAATAGGGACTATTTTGAAATTCTAAACCACTAGAAATGAAGAGGAGGGAAAGAGTACTTACTTGGTCCAGAAGGTTGTCAATTCCACCACTCATAGATCCCACAATTGGCACTTGAATATCGTGGGAAAATTGGTCCAAAATGCACTATGTGGGTAAAAAACTCAAATGGTATGGTAAAATTGGTTATTTTTACTATTAGTAGAAAAATTTTACCCACTTTACATAGTTTTTGCTAATTTTTCGACCTAGTGGACTAATAGTGCAGTGGATGGATTTGGTTTTGGTGGTTTTATCCAAGGATTCTTGTGGTTTCTAGCGTCACATCGCTCGTTTGTGACTTTGGCAGGTATTTTTCTTTGACCAACATATAGGATAGGCTGTCAATCCATTTTGCATTTTTTCATTATCCTATGACTATGATCCATATGCCTTAGGTATGAACCCATTTATTAATGGCACAAAACCTTCTTACTAGTACTAGAAGTGTCATTATTGAGTGGTAGAGACTTACCAAACATGGGTGGCCTAGTTAGAACCTTTGCTCCATTTGGTGCCCATGCTGATATTTTTCCATAGGACTAGGAGTCCCTTATAGTTCCAATATGACTTTGCATTTGAACCTCATTTCTTACTCATTGGCATGTTGACCTATACCTATGGGACTTCCACCGAGTCTTATTTAAGATATTTTCCAACTCTATAAAAAAGAACAAAGATTTTTGAGTGAACTTGTATCTTTCACATTCGTTAAATGGATTTGAAAGGATGGCTATTTGGTGTAAGTTTAACCCTTTTTCAAACCAAGTAGACTAATTTTGGAAAAGGAATAATCTAGTCACTAGTGGCTAGAAGAGTTAACATGGGTATTATTTTATACTTTTTTCGGGCCTAGGGGACTAAATTTATGAAAAAGGACATTCTTTGGAGTTAAGTTGTAATTGCATTCCATTATATCGCTTGCAATATTGAGACTATTTACGGTTCTCGCTTTCTCGCTATAAGCCTATTACCTCAAAAATTTGCATCACTAGAAAAGCAGATCCTTATTTATATCCTTTGCAACTTAACACCCTATACCTTAAGAGGAAACATTTCCTTGAGTGTCCATGCCCCGTATGCACTTCCTTGCATTGAGCATAGGTATGTTCCATTGTTTGGAGCTAGTTTCTTACTCACGACACTTGTTTCCTCTCTTGTATCATAGAATTCATTTTCTTATGAAAAAACAAAAAAGATGGGCGGGAAAATAATATTGTCTTATATTGGTAGTCGTCATGTCACCTTTGAACATTCAATTTTTTTTTTAAGTCCATTGTCATCCAAAGTTTGGGTTTAGCGTGACCTTAGGAAGTTGAACTCATTACTTAGATTTTACTCCTCTAACTGGTTACTCTTTCAGTCCCTATGGAGAGTTTTATTGAAGCCTCTTGCATAAACAAGTTTCATTATCAAGTTTATGATGTCAGAGTCATCCATACGTCTCATGATCTTGTTCAAAGGATGTCTACAATCTTGTGTCGACCATTTATCATAACTCTTGAATTTTTATGTCAGCCATACCCTTAGAGTGTCTCAAAATCACATGAATTTGTAGTCCTATTGTGCACCCTAGTCCTACTTTCATTATGGGTAGGTAACCTTGAGCCCATAAGTCAACATATCCTCATTGGTCATTGACTAGGGGGTTTCCCTTGTGATCAACGAAAATAAATCTATTCACACATTGGGATTCGTGTAGTGTCCTAGATGCCATTATCCTTATTGGTGGTTTCCTCACCTTTGTCAACAATTTTCCTTATTAGTTTTTATTCAGAGGGTCTCTTGCATGCACTACTTACATATAGTGCATGTGAGAGATGCACATGGTCATTGGTTCATGAAAATCCTCTTTGTCCAAGTTCCTCCAAATCATCAAGATATTTCTTTGCACCTTGTGTTGACTTATGAGAGATGCCTTAATTCTCTCCTTTCAGTGGGTCTCCTTCCATCGACTTCAAATCATCTATTCTGGAAACGAGGCCTAGAGTATTATGAGTACCTAGAGGCTTGCAGTCATTAGTAGTAGGTTCTCCCACCATCAACAGTTGGGAATACATCAATGTATCTCGATCAATGGATTTTTTAAATGTTCAACCTCAACACCTTTATTCACACTTGTAATAATGTATTCGGTGCCTTGATACCTACTTTCATTATTGGTAGGTTGTCTCACATTTGTTAACAATATCCATTAATGACCCTTAATCAAAGAAAGTCTCATTCTGTTCAACGCCAACTCCTCTATTCACATGGTGTAGACTTGCGCCTTTGGCAGATCATGTAGAACACTTGAAGACATCAATTATAGTAGCATCTTTCCTGGGTTGTTTCTATCATTCATTGGGCGAGTACCTATATGACTTTAGCAATCATGGGAGATTAGATTGTACTCCATTGTATACAGATATATTCATATTGATTTTGATACTAGTTTTCACTAGGCCTTGTTCGTGACTATGACAACCTATGTCATGTGTCTACTTTCTATTTCCTATTCATGGCCATGAACAACTGTTTGGTATATTTCCACATGGATATGCAATGTAATTCAATTGACAACCATGTGTAGAAAGTCATTATGAATTGTAATATTCTCATGAGAAACTAGTTCTTCCAGTTGAGTCTCCATCACTCCACTTATGGGAATTATAATGTATTTAGGTCATCACAGATACTCCTCTGACCTCACACATTAGGGGGCATCTGTTATCGCAATATTTTCCTCACCGCAAGAAAATTTCTCAGAAGGCCTTTCCATTTCCCTATGTAGACTTGAAGTCCCCTTTTGCACTTCCAAGAGCCATAAAATCATGTTTTTCCACATATACGTGCCCTAACAGTATTATAGCATGCGTATATGCAGGTTGCACCATTACATCCCACGTACATTGGGTTTTGTGTTACATCCCACGTACATCAGGTTTTGTGCCCAAAATTAAAAATTGTGTATGGTTTCCATGTCACATCACAATATCCATGATCCTTGACCTTTCATATACTAGAAACGTTATGAATCGACCCTTCAGTTCTAGTTGAAGGCTATAAATTAGGCCATATCCAAATTGTGGAGAGGAGAAAATTCAAATTTTGAGAGAAAAGATACTTTGGAGAAGTTTCACTTCACACTGAGTCTGCATCTCTTTGTGCTTTAAAGTCTTAACACATTGTTCAACCCCCACGATCTTCCCTCTTTGATGGAGAACCTCATTGTCTCCCATATATGAGCCTACTGTTGGTGGAGGATTGAAGTGGTGGAGGCCCAACTGGAAGGAACTTAGTTTCTCAATTCCGAGACATCTCGACATAGAAGTTTGTCACTTATACACTTATGTTGATCATTTATTAATATAAATACTCTTTTCTTGTCCAATTGATATCTTGCAAATATTTGAATTGTTATTCCATGGGCATATTTGTCATGAATGTTAATGGATTATGCTATTTTATATGCTAACATTATATATTATCACCATATTCTTGCATATATTGGTTTTTGAGGACAAGTTGTAGGTATAAGCTTTGAGTTGTGTGCTCAATAGTGGTCGTCTTCATCGAAGGTCTGAATGAGGTAGGCTCTTTATCTTGTCTTCTTAGCATTTCCATTTATATAGCATACTTGGGATTAGAGTTTATTTCTGCAGTCATTTCATCTGTTGTGGTTCACCCCAAGCCATAGAGTGATTTTCCTCATAACAGTTTGGGTTGAATTAAGCTGGTACCTCTCTTTCGCTTGGGCCTACCAAGGTGATATTGTGAAGAGTCAAGACTCTTTAAAGGTTTCTTTTTTGCATTGTTATTGAACATGATGGAATCATATTACAAGAACATCTAGTTGTGCACTATGTATATGGTCCCTTCTTCTTCTATTATTAACAACAACACAGTGGAGAGAAAGTGATCATTTATGATATTGATGAAGTTCCTACTTTGTGTGATAACATCTTTTCCATTGCTTCTTAGAGATGATTTGCCTATAGATGATTCTCAACATGTTTTAGTGGTTCTATCTCCTTCACATTATGATGTTGATCATCCTATAGTAACTGGGAACATCGACTTTGATGACAAGGAGCTTATGATGAATCATATGGTTCCCATATTGTAAAATTCTCTTCTTCTATGTATCCACTAGAGGCCATTTTCACATGGAGAAATGGACAACATAGAGAAGAAGTAAAAGATTTCATCTTCCTAAATAAAATACAAAAACATGAATCACAAGGGAGAATTGTATACATCTACAAGATAACATACAACCACCTCCACAACATTGGAAATAACAACACTTATTGTGCATAATTACATCGCATATCCTATCTATTTTTTAGGATCCCATTGAAATTTTCATGTAGTTGATTTTAGGCCCAGTTCTCCTATGATTGGTCATGTAACTAACCATGGCTACCACTAAAGGAAGTTTTGTTTTAGATTTTACTCCAACAATATTGACTAAGGAGAATTAGTGGCTAAGGGGGTCATTTGTAAAATGATTGTTTAACTGAAATAATGTTTGAGAGTTGTCTTTGAGCTGACCTAATCATTGTAGCTTATAATGGCATGCAATCTTTCCACATGGATACACTTTGGTGGATAAATTTTCACTTCATACCATCCTCTGACATATCTTTCATACAAAAAAAAGTAGATGCAGAAGTGGATCATGTGGATATTTACATACAAGATGAAAATTTGTAAGTTATGTCAAAACATCGTCTATTATATCGTCCATCATATGGCATATGAATTCTATGATATATTAACCAGGCTAGCATATGGTGACAAGGAAGAAAACTTCTTTACAAAATTTGTGACCCATGTCAGGTCTATAATCATGATTTAGGGGATTTAATGGTCAAGGAAGGATCCTCTCCTCCTCCAACACCAACAAAGGGAGAAAAAGAATAAGCCCTCATGGACAAACTTTATCCATTGGAAAAATTCTAAAATAAAGAGGATGCCTATCAATTTGTTTTGAAATAATTCTAACAGAGTAGTTGCAATTTTTTTTATAGGTAGGGCTGCACATGCACATATGAGGAATTGGAATTAAGACCACACATTGTCTTACATAAATCCAATTTGGGTGATGTTGGGCACTTTGAAAACTAAGACACTCTTGATGGGATATATGGTAATTCTATGGGCCATGAATTGTTTTCCTTGGCTAAGGAGGAAGGTGTGGATTTCCCAATTTTATTTTAAACAACCCAATCCAAGACATATGCTAGTGTTGTAGAAATTGGTTAATTAAAAAATCAAAGTGTATTTAGCTACTTTGACTCATGTTGCAATTTATGTTAATTTCCAAAAATATCTTTAAGATCTTAAACATTTGAAATTCTAGAGGAGCAACTCAAGTCCCATGGAAATAACAAATTGATTTGTAGATATGGAGATGAGAAGAATTTGAAATTTCCTTGCATCCAGGAAACCAATCTGGTGGTAAATTATTTGATACCTTCTTTCCGACTAGACAACAACCACATGTGTTGAATGCCTTTAAGTTAGTCATAACAGAAGAAAAAACAATGTAAAAGGAGGTATGTTGGTAGAGATGCATGAGATAAAGAATAATGCCATTGATAATAATATAAAGGATGCACGAGAGAGAAGGTATGGTTAAGTATTTACAGAGTGTCCTTGTTTCATACAAAGCAATTTGGAATTTGGAAATGGATGGGTTAATATAATGAAATTAATCATAGTTACATAATCATCCATAAAATGAAAAATTTAGGTTGCTAGAAGATCTCATGAAAATACAAAATCTCAAATGAAGTGTCATACTGCAGGGAAAAAGAAAGTGGTTGATTTTGATAGAGAACATTATTTCCAGTGTATTTCTCAGTGCCAATTTTTACAGAGAGGAAACTCTTGATTGAGAGTGGTTGGGAGGAAATATTTTTAGAGTTGGATTTGTCTATTTATACTAGCATCAAATTATATGTGTGTGTGCGCACATGTGTGTGTGTCTATATATATATATAACCACCTAATTCAGGTTTTCATTCACCCTTCAACCACTCGCAGGAGTGATCTTTGTGCAATCCCATCTTAAACAACATGGGTATGTGTTAGATATATCATCTCTATTGGAAGGTAGGATCTTTCCCAAATGTTTTTAGCATAGTACGATTGTGCTACTTAAAGTTATGGACATAGATCTCGAGTATTTTCAGTCTACTTAGTTAAAACTTTCATCTTTTGGGTATTTGTCCTACCATTTCCTTCCACCAATACTCTAGCCATATTCATCAACATTTTTCACAAACACATATGGATAGGGTGTCTTTTAGCAAACATGCATGTGCTATTTTCATATCAATAAAGGCGCTTTTATTGAGAAGTGTTTGGTACATATTTATATCTGCATGCATGGAGATTTATACCTGGTAATTGAGGTGCACTTTCAAAAGAGAGTCCCTCTTATTGTAGTATCCTATTACTTACTATTTTAGGCATGTTTTTTTAGGAAAAAATTGTCCAAATGTGAAGTGTTGTCTCTAAGGAGTTTTGACACGACTTTCAAGTATAAAAAAGTTTGGAATCGGTGTTGTTTAAGAAGAGTTTTTTGTTCAAAGGTTGCATAATTTAATCGTCGTGATAATGGTATATCTAAAATGACCTATTACAATGTGTTGTCCCACTACATTCTTTACACAAACATTCATCCATTCTTTACCAACATCTATGATGTTCAAATTGGCTTTGTTTCCTACAATTCTCTAATATCCACCAACTTTACATCCTCTAATATAATAACTCCCATTAGGAAGATACATACTTTACATCCTCTACTATAATAACTTAGGAAGACAGGATTTTGATATAAATTGGCAAGCATAATCAATGTAAGAGAAACAAAATTAATGTTCAAAAGTGGTGATGTAAAGACTTATTTCCAAACTATAACTTTCATATATATTTTTTCCCAACTTGATATCTAAGCTAGAAGAATATAAATTCATGTATTGGGATAGTTTTCTCATGGCATATGCTTTTATTATTTTTAAATTTTATGTTTTGTTATTATATAACCTAATGGTCTAGCTTGCATTTTCAAACATTTTTACATTCCAACACATAGCATATATAATTAAGGCCATCCAAAAATGAACATATTCATAATAAACATGAACTTGACCCAAATGATGATTTCCGAAATCCAAAAAAATGCAACCCCTACTGTCTCAAAGATTATATCAACATCAAATCTTCCTAAAGTCTTTGTAGTATAATTTGAAGTGAGAAAATACATAATCACAATTAGCAAGTAGTTCCATTTACTTAAAGTAATCTGAACTGAGAAAATCCATAAGTTAAAAAATACAGGTCTTGAAACAAGAATAGATTTGGATTCCTTCCCTAATAAACCCATTTTGAGAAACAATTCAAAAAGAACGAGTAAACAATCCAACATGGAAAAGAGTTCCATTACCATGTAAAGAATGTCTACTAATTGGTCATCTTGGTCAGAAATTTTCCAAAACATTGGTTGGTCAAATATGTAAAAGCAATATAAAAAATATCCAAGAGGAATTCAATCATTCACAAGAGAAAACCTTCACAATGTTAGAGTTTCTTCTTCCTCCAACAATGTTTTGTATTGGTACCTCTTCTAATCAATTTTTGTTATATGTAAAAACAATATTTCCCTGGGTGCAAGTATGCTAAAATTCCATTCAATCTGGTTATTGGATCTCATCAATCAACTACGGAAATTACAAAAAAAAAACAACAAAGACGTATGGATTAAAAATAAAGACATAAATCACAATAGTGAGTGAAGTTTTATGGAGGATATTTGGCACATCTGGAGGAAGGGGGTTGGATATGATAAATGCATGGATTGAGATAAGGTCAATTTATTGGAAATGAACTATGTTGCAACAAAGTTAGTACCTAAATATTGAATACAAAGTTAAGGATGGATTCATTGTTATATTAATGAATTCACATCCATATAGGTAAAACCTTCTTTCTTCCCTGGCACCCTAGAAGTTAACCTAATGACTCTTTGTCATCACAATATTCTAGTATAGGTGCAACCAAAAATCACTAAAATTTATTTTGTTTGATTTGGAGGATTCCCTAGGTCCCTAGGACTACTAAGGTTGAATAAAGGGATCTAAGTGGCCAATTTTATTCCTCCAAACCATTCTAGTAAATCTCAAATTTGTGCTAAATATTCATTGACTATGGCAACAAATACAATTCCTACTAGATATGGAGTTAGGGTAGATATGGAAAAAATACACTAAATTTTTACCTATATGTGCACCCAATAACTATAGGGAATATATGTCGCATCAAATCCAAATCAAATTCATTATATCTTCATATATTCCCCTTTTGTTGTGCAAGATAAGGCAATTCTGACATGCTTCAATCTTCTACCTAGTTCAACTACTAAACTAATAACTATGAAAGTGGTAATGCAATCCTTTGTTGATGCAGGAGCATCACCATCAACATTAAAAGAGGCCAAGTGGAGGACATCTCAACATTCAACTCACACATTTAAATTGGTTTTGATCCCAAGGAGAACACGCCATTTTTGATGTTTTAAAAGAATTATAATTAAAGACCTTTAAATGTTTTGGGACTAGAGACATTGTAAACATTCTAGGAGATTGTAATTTTTTTAATGCATAAGGGATTGTACAGATATTGAGCATAAACTCGTATCTGGGTTGTAAATTCCCATTTATTGTGATAAGGCTTAGTATGAGAATGTTTTAATTATGATATGATAGCACTAAGGTAGGCTGGAGGGAAGGCTTGAGAATCCCCTCATGTATAAATATATGTAATCTAGGCCCAAATGAAGTTGTTGAAGGATATTATAATTTCTGCTGAGAGTTGTTGTTATCATTGTTGAAGGTTTTTGAAGAATATTTGTATTTTTCTGCTAAAAGATTCTTGGAGAGTTGTAATAACTTGTGTATATACTTTCTGAATGAATACAACAGGGGATATTTGCTTTCGATGTATGGATTTTCTTATCTTTGAAGTTCTTTGCGTACTATTGTGTTTACTTGTTTTATGTGTTTTTATGCCTGTATGATCATTTCATGGTTATATGAATGAAATTTTGATGTTTTATAAGTTTCAATTGTTTCTCTTCTGAGACTCGGGTGCAAGGAGTGAATAGTTCCACACAAGGAGTGCAAAGGCAGTCATTTTGATACTCGTTTGTTCAGAAGAGATAGTGTGAAACTTCGAAGAGTGACTGCGAGGAATGCACACATACTCAATGAAGTATAGGATCTTGAGGAGACCCATAAAAGGTGTGAACATGGCTGACACTTATTCAAGAGTTGAAGAAATTCCAAGGAAGACGAGTGCAAGAAGTGTGCAGGAGGATTTTCCAAAAATGTTCAAGTCTGAAGTATTTCAAAGTATCAGAGAAGTGAAAGGAGTGAGCCAGGGGTTCAAATCACTTAAAGTGATTGAGCCCAAGAGAAATCATGAGAAAAAGTCCTTTAAGGAAGGATATATCTTGTTTGAAGAACGAACAAAAAAGATCCATCTGGGAGAATCCAGTGTCTTTAGTGACAGTCAGATCTGGAGAAGGTGCATTTGTTTTAACCCCTAAAATCCTTTAGACTTCATGAGTTTGGAGATTTTTCATGCTTAGGCACAAAGGAGACAAAACTCCCAAAGTTTCAGAGTCCAAAGAGAATCTGGACCATCCATCAGTGAGGAAATGCACCCGTAGATCAGAGCTAGTCTCGAAGTCCGACTATTTGGAAGAATTGGAGTGTGGTTGCAAAAACACACAAGACTCCCAAAGGCCAGAGTAGGTCTCGACCTTTGACCAGGAGAGACTCGTGGAGAGAAGATACATCCTCCATTGATTCAACATTCAAGGGTATTATAAGTTGGAGCCACCGGAACTCCTGAAGCCCAGAGTTCCAGAGCCAACCTTAGTCGTTGGCTGTCGATAGAACAAGGACCATTGATCCCTGTCCCTTTGAAAATTCAAAATTTGTGGATTAGAGAGGAAGTGAAAGTTAAGTATTAAAATCTTTGAATCTCGGATCCCAGAGAAAACATCGACCATCAATCCAAGACAGACGCCAACCATATGATCTGCCTCATTCAGTTGTTCGCAGGTTCTAACTTCGCAAGAGTTGTGGTGAGTTTTTTTTGGAGCTCCAGAATCTTGCAGCTGTAGCGCACCCTTTATGCTACTAAGGCTTAATCATTCTTAAAAGGAAACTTTAACACCACATGGTACATAACTCATACAGGTATTATATAATCCACATGCGTTTAAACAAATAAAAACATTCTACACAGAGTATTCATATGAGTTACTGCCATAATTAACAATCAATAGCGTTTCATACTAATTCATATACACAGTGGAAATCATGATGACATAAGCAATAGAGTCATGCAAAACATGATTAAAACATAATCAGATACTAATCTTTTAATAGTGGTCATGGGTCATGATCACGGTTCAAATAAACGTAGTGCCTCTTTGTATTTCGCGCCTTGGCGCTACAGTGATGTCGAATCGTTCGACATTGCAACTGTCGTACCCCGACAAGGCTAGCGACCGACCAATAGGGACAAATCCCTATAGGGTTAGAAAATGGCCAATAGGAACAAATACCAACAGGATCGGAGACCAACCAATGAGAACAGGCCCCGTCGCACGGTTAAGTGGAGTACAAGTGGCAGAGGGGAAATGAGACACGATAGTCAACAAGATAGGAGGGGGCCCCATTTCACATGCCACACTATTCCGGAACCCACCCCCCCCCCCATTAAAGGCAGAATGGAAAGGGGGGTCCAGAATTCACCTGAGCACTGTTGATCAAGGTGAATTAATCTCAACCGTTCAAGAGTTGCATGTCTGATTCCGGACCCCCCCCCCTCCCCCCAACCGCTAAAGGTAGAACAGCAAGGGGGCTCCGGAATGGAACCTCAGCCGTAGATCCAGGCGGGTGGACTCTGGCCATCCAGATCCTCTCGTTACTTTCCTTAATGCACATTCGCACCTCGGCTTAAAGCTGAATTCTCTTCCTCACATCGAACAGTCGTCATAGACCCTGAGATTCTTCGAAGGAATCTCATCCGTTCATCGGGACTTAGCCACATTCTAACGTCTCAACATTATGGGTCGGGATTTATCAAGGCGAGAGCCCGAGTTCTTGTCAACGGAACTCCTGAATCCCCGATCCCCGATTTCCCAAAACGGGTGATCTCTCAACACGTCGCCTCCTTAAATCGGTCTGTCCAGATCTATCCTGGGATTTCCACCATGGAAAGTCCCGATCTCTTGTCATCAGGACTCCCGATCTCGCGATTCCTGATTTCCCGAAATGGGAAATCTCACGACACGTGGCCTCCGTCATTCCTATGGTCTAGATCTATTTTGGGGCTTTCACCCCTATTCACTGGGGTTTTAACCCTCAAATATCTCCTGACAGATCCAATGGTTGTCGGGTTTTCCAGTCGAAATCTGACGGCTTAGACGGTTCCTAAGTAATTCAGGATTTTGCGTATCATGATTTCCACACTCCTGTGCAATTCCAAAGGGATTTAAACCCTGTGCACACTTTCTAGATCTAATGGTCACGAGGGTTCACCTTCCCTCCCAAACAGATCCTAAATCTCCTACACTTCTGGTGTGGAGTCCTCTCTCCCTGTGGACTTATACCACACTGGCTGCGGTTTCATAACGCCGCTATACCTCCTGAGATTAAAAACTCATCAAGTAAATCCTTGACACTTTGGAGCAAACCAGGGTCCAAAATTGGCCTTCTAGACCCAATTTCCCCTCGCATTCTCGGTCCAAAGACCGCTCCACTAGCCCATCTAGGCTCAGTGTCGAAACCTTGGCTCTGATACCAAACTATAGCGCACCCTTTATGATACTAAGGCTTAATCGTTCTTAAAAGGAAAATTTAACACCACATGGTACATAACTCATATAGGTATTATATAATCCACATGCATTTAAACAAATAAACACATTCTACACAGAGTATTCATATGAGTTACTGCCATAATTAACAATCAATAGTGTTTCATACTAATTCATATACACAGCGGAAATCATGATGACATAAGCAATATAGTCATGCAAAACATGATTAAAACATAATCAGATACTTATCTTTTAATAGTGGTAGAATCCACCAACCAAGTGCAGGCCTTCCACGAACCTCCCAGCCTTAGACCACATAGCTCATAAGCTCAGTAGTGAGTCACCCCTGAGCTGGGACTAAGCTCCACCCCAAGACAAGGAATCCTAGGCTAGGCTGAGGTTAYAGGGAAAACAACACACAACCACAAGGAAGGGATTCTCTCCAAGGAACCTCCCACACTCACTGCCCACAAACCCTCATTCCCCACATGCTTATTCCATCCTAGGAGTATACACATTATCTTTCACCTAGACAACCCTTCAGTTGCTAATATCCCTTGCCTTGGGTTACAGGAATAGGCCGGACCAAAAGTCTCCAGGCTCTGTGGTAGCTACAGGGTTCCTTCCAGGAGTTCTCTCCTTCCTCTGCGCACTCTCTCACCTGGAGGGAGTCGCTCATAGATCCAACAACCTGTTCTTCCAATATTCAACCACCTCTCTCACCTAGAGAAAGTGTTGTACAAACTAGCCAAGAAGCCACATAAGATCAAACACTACACGTCCACCACAATCCACGAGAATCCAGACACGAACACCCCAGGGCAGCTCCAGACAGGTGCAATGATATAACCAGGCTTAGCAGGGACGAGACACTTCTGTTTTCTTAATTTGGCAACACGGGATAGACTCACACTCTGGAGTCTCAAGGATGCGTGATGAGTCGTCCACGTAGGGTTTGATTCAGACTCCCCGGTTTAGAACAAAGAAGGGGTGTACCAATTTTCTCAAAGCCAGACGCGGATTTTTTCGAATCACAGGGATGCACGAAGGTTCTCTGTAGGAGTCGAGTTGGTAGTACTATCCAGGGCTTCGTACGCATTCATAAAATCAGGTAGAATGGGAAGGAACCCTTCTCACGGCTCACCCTGGCCATTTTATTCGCATGCGTCAGGGTTGACACTTGTCACCCATGAAACTGCATGCGTTCCACTAGCACGCATCTCCCTTGTATGTTCTCCCCTTGCCAGAAACTTAGGATAAAACATAAAATGAACATGTCTTTTGGGATAATATTAAAATATTATTCCCATGCTTAATCCCCCTAGGCTTAGCCCCTATGCTCAACACTTAGCCCCTTTTCCCACCTTCCAACCCTTAATTCCTTTCCCACTCTATGGATGCTTAGTTCCCCTTCACTTATTCATCATGGTCGGTCTGCACATGGTCGTGTTTACAATTTTATTAAATGTTCTGCATACATACAAATACAAAAATCAAGCCCTTGGCCTCCAACCCTTAGGCTCTCTGGCCTAACAATCACATAAGCCACCAGCTTATAAAAACTTGGCTCACCAGCCTATAAAACATAATTACAATTTC
Source organism: Picea engelmannii (assembly GCA_009831015.1). Lineage (NCBI taxonomy): Eukaryota > Viridiplantae > Streptophyta > Pinopsida > Pinales > Pinaceae > Picea > Picea engelmannii. The sequence continues at coordinate 162,483 of ML792199.1, forward strand.
TTTCAAAACATGGTTTGCAATGGGGCTCAGCCTTAGAAACACTATAGCAGCTCTGAAGTCCCAAATGCTTCAGTGATTTGAAGGATGGCCCATAGTTTTGGCCTGGGGTCACACAAAAGAGAATGATCGAGTAATAGGACCCTCGCAAACTTGATTTTATGCATGGGGAAAAAGGAAAGGGCCTATGAAGAAGAACTTTGAGGGCTCAATAGTGGCCTGAGAGATAATTCAACTCCTTGGTATAATGATCCTTAGACTGGGAGGTCGTGTGAAGCCCTGGGAGTGGTGGTGGTTTGCATCAAGTGGTATCAGAGAAGGAAATAAGCTCTGTAAGAGGAGAAAAACTTGGAACCATGCCACCAAGAAGACGTAGAGAGAGACTATTGGTCAATGAAGCCATGGAAGAGGAGATGAGACAACTTCGTGTGAGGTTGGATTCCATGGAGACAGTGCAGAGAAGAGAACCTGAATATGGTGACATCAGCGAAGTTGAAAGTGAAGATTTTGAAGCAGAAGAAGTTACAAGATAACAAGAAACAGAGGAGCAGTTGCTAAGAGTTGTTATTAAAATGGGCACCAGAGCGAAAATGCAGGTTCCAATGTATGAAGGTAATTTGAATGTTGAGGAACTGCTTGACTAGATAAGTGATTTAGCCAAGTACTTTGACTATGAGGAGATTGATGATGAGAATAAGGTGAAGCATGTTGTGACCAGATTGAAGGGGCATGCAGTGCTATGGTGGGATGAATTGCAAGCTGACAGAAGATGCAAAGGTAAGTATAAAATCAAGAATTGGGATATAATGGTAGCTAAGTTCATAACCAAGGATTATCATATAAATATGTTTAAGAAGTTGAAAAATATGAGACAGAAGGGTTTTTCAGTGAAGGAGTACACTAAAGAGTTATACAAGTTGAACATAAGAGCGAGACATAGAGAGAAGGATGAAGAAAAAGTTTCCAGGTATATCATTGGCCTGAGAAATGAGATTCAATATGAGATTAGCATGATGACGATGAAGACTATGGAAGCTGATTATTAGGTAGCCTTGCAGGAAGAAGAAAAGTTGGCAAGAAAGTAGAGTCAACTAAACAAAGGGAAGAGTCCTAACATAGGTAGAGTAATTGTCAAAGAAAAGTTCCAAAAACCCAGAGCTGAAGCTCGAAAGTATTACAACCATATAGAGAAAGGAGGAAGTTGTAGAGGAGGAAACTATGGAGGAAGAAATTATTTTCCTAGAGGAAGAGGAAGAGGAAGAGGAGGAGAAGTTAAGTGTTGTTGGCACAAGACAATTTTGGGGAAAATCAAGGAAGTTTTGAAGGAATAAAGAAGAGCCAGAAAATAAGGGAGAGCGTCGAAAATAGAGGAAAAACAACGCTGAAAACAGAGGAAAAACAACGATGATAAAAGAAGTTACAAATTGGACAAAATGATGCGGAGCAGTTGGAAAGTGGAAAATCATCAACTTGGAGCAACGGTTGGATCGAGGACCAACTGAGATTAAGTCAAGGAGAAAGTAGACAGACCTAATCTGCAGAGTGTTAGGGATTTTGTAATGCATTTGTCCCAAGTTTTGTATAATTAAAATGTATTAGGATGATGAGAGGGTTTTCCTTTTTGTCATCATTGGCATTGTTGTTGTTTTCCATTTGTTAGAAGTGTTTATTTTCAAGAGAATGATGAGATATGTGGAGATCGAATGTAATGAAGGAAGGACTGTATAGTGCGCAACACTAGATTTTGCAAGAATATGAATAAAGAGTATAAGCGACAAATATTTGTGGACGTATCCCCAGGGGGGGTGAACCATGGTATATCCGTGTCATGTATGTGAATGGTTGCATTTCTTACTATTATATTTGAGTTACCAATCTCTAGGATGAATATGTTAATTGATAAATATTATATTATTGCACACTAAGGAAAGAACTGTAGAATAACACTAGATGAATGAATTTTATAGCTAGTGTTTAGATCTGAAGCTCATGGTACAATAGATGAATATTTATCATGGAATACATGCAGTTATAATTGTTAATGAAGTTTGTTGGTCATATCCTGTGTCACTGGTAAGAGTTAGAGTTAGAATAATATATGGGTATTCGAGGGTTAGCAGTTGAGTGGATCTAATGCCTCTGAGAGAGAAACACATGCCATCCCAAGGTTACAGACATATGAGTCCTACGACCACCCATAGAAGCCATCTTAGGTGAGACTGCACAGTGCACTCTGTGCATTGTTTTTCCTTCTAGTATCGAGAAGGGCCAATGGTTGAAGGGAAGTTGGTAATCCTATAGTAGAAGCTGGGTCAGCCCAAAGTAAAACCTACAATGGTTTTGTTGTTGGTTGGAGCTTAGAAGATTAGATCAAGAGGGATGTATCATGCAATATAGTGTGAGGGCGTAAGAAAGAGGATGTTTTTAGGTTGGAACCCCACAAAAGTGGATATTGAAAGATGGTTGAGAGTCCAAGAACTAGATTTTTCCCATAAAGATAACAGAAGCTCTAGGTTTAAGCTAAGACAATATTTGAAAAGATATGTATTCAATGAAATACAAAAGAGTTTCTTTAGTGAGTTTCCCACACTATTTCAAGACTAGATAACATGGTTGAAAGATACCCATCCGACAAATAGAGTTAGATCAGTGGAGTGGACAGAAGAAAGTATCACATGGTTGAAAAGGGTAAATAATAAAGTCATGCCTATAGTAAATTTCTGGCTAGACAACATTGTTGTGGGATGTATCACTGATTTCACAGTAGATACATTGAAGTATCACAATGTAGCAAAGAAGGAGTTTCTTAAGGTTCCAAGGGGAAGGAACATCAAGTCATTGTACACTTCGATCAAGAGATTATTGCATGATAAAGGGGTATTAACCATGGAATAAAGCAGCTAAACTACCCTGAATGCATGGGGGAGTTAGGGGAAATACTAAGGAAGGTCTGAGATGGAGGGGGAAATGGATAGAGAAGAGAACAGTAAAGGGAAATATCCCATTATGATGGATCAATAGGATATCCAAGAAATTATGCATAAGGAGCGATGTGTAGTGGCAGACCCTACTAGTATAAGCTTAATAGGAAGAAAAGAGCAGTAGATGAGAGGGAAGGCTTGGAGAGTGTTGAGGAAGAGGTAGAGGATATTTGTGCTATATATCACATTGAATAAATATTGTGTGCCACATATGAAATAAATACTAGAGGATTGATATCTAATGAGGAAGAAGATACCCCTGTCCAGATCCGAATCAGTGTAGAACCTACTGTTAGCGATAATTCTTGTCATGAGCTCGAGAGCATTCGGGTCTACAAGTTGCACGAAGTGATCAAGCGCAGCTTGGGAGAATTCATGTTTTTCCAAAGTAGTGGGTAAAGCGAGCAGGCAAAGTTTCGTCGGCATCATCCAAGGTCGATGATCTCGCGAACTCAAGAATTCGCAGGGTAAAGGCCCAAACATTGGGTATCCCAAGTCACGAGGACGCGAGAAGCGAGAAGGTGAATTACCATTGGATCTGGATCGAGGAGAGTCTTGGATCTGCACGTGGGATCGCATATCGGGGCCTCGCAAGAAAAGGCTCGAGAATTTGGGCGCAGGGATCACGAGATTGTGAGGAAGAACTAGCTCCTTCCAGCCGCGAGACGCGAAGTGCCGAGAGAATATTGGACCCGGGCCCACAGCATCGTCGAGAGAAGTAGGAACCGTCGGATCTAGAATGACATGTGGTGCGCGATTGGACTCCATCGCCTCCTCGCCCCTCGCAACTTTGAAATGTAAAGATTAATTCTTCCCAGTTGCGAGTCGCGAGGTGCCGAGAAGATCTCAACCATCCATCAAAAAGGGACACGAGGTGCGCGATTGGGCTCCATCGCCTCCTCGCCCCTCGCAACTTTGAAACGTAAAGATTAGCACTTCCCAGTTGCAAGTCGCGAGGTTCCAAGAAGATCTCATCCATCCATCAAAAAGGGACACGAGGTGTTCGATTAGGCTACTTGCCTCCTTGCCCCTCACAACTTTGAAGCGTAAGGATTAACTCTTTCCATATGAGAAATGCTATAAGTGCCTTTGAAGATAGGCACAGGGTCACAGCCTGTGGTCACTTGGGGGTGATAGAAAGAACTGCGCAAGGGGTCGAAGCATCGGGTTTGACTACAGAAGGGATCATTGTGTTCTCCAGGTGCCAGTTCAACTCCATCTCAATCCTAGTACCTGCTCGGAGTGAATGAAGAAGAGAGAGAGGGTGGTTGAAACCTCGCCTCACTCATTAATTACAGGGGATGGAGGGTCTGGCGAACCATCTACTCGAGGAAGTCCTATACATCGATTTTCTCAAAGACATCATGCCAAAGTCCTCAGCTCGACAGAGAAGTCTGCGCACGCTAGCCCAGCACTTAATGACTCAGCTACCCTCTTTGCAGGGGCTAGGCGTAGTTAAGATGGCGCTTAAATGAAGATATCAGTACGAGTTTGACTGAGGGGACATCAAGCTACAAGTCACTGGGCATGCCTCTATTAGGCGATTTTCCTGAGTATATAAACTCAGTCTTTGTATTTTGTAAAGCATCGATGGTTGAGCAGAGCTCCCAGTTGTAAAGTTTTAATGAAGCACTGTTATTCTGGTTATGTGTGAACTTTTGAGACTTCTTGCCTTATGAATGTCAGTTTCTTTCATGTCTTTGTTTATACTGTGTTAGAGCAACTCGGAATTGGAGGATCCAATTGAACTGTAGTGATTATAGGATGATGTTGTAATGGATCACTGTAATAGTTGCGCTGTCTCTAATCAGTTCTTGTGATTTCGCCAGTGCTGAGTGGCTTGGAATTGGAGGATCCAGTCAAGTCCCCTCTCAGTTCCTTGAGACCCTGAACCAAGCGGATCTTGCATTCAGAGTTTTTCTTCTGCAAGCGACCGAAAGCCTGTTGCCAAAAGTCGTTTGTTCACCTTTCTCACTAAGTCTTCCACCTGTTCACCTTTTAATCAACCCACTGGCTGAAGTTAGGATTCCAAACCTCCTTTGTTCTTTACATACCAGACCCAGTCCCTGAGTTAGAATGATATTTCCTTTAGTCTTTACCTCCATTTGATCATCCTTTTAAACAAATCGTGACATTAAACTAATGGGTGTTGAGATTTGCTCCTGCAAGCAATCTAGGAGTGACTTCCGATGCTAACATTTCTGGCGCCGTTGCCGGGGATGAAGTTGAAGATTTTCCCTGGGTAGAACGACAACAATCAACTGATTCTGAAGGTGCATCAGAAATCAGAATTATTCAGATTGCTATTGTGCACCTGGCGACTCCACTGTGGCGACTCCATTGTTTCCACATCACTGTTTCAGCTGTGACTACTATTAGCACACCTGAAAGCTGACCCTAAGGAGCTTTCTCGAGAAGGTTTCAGCAGCCGTTTTTTCAGCCTGAGAATCTTCCTGGGGTGATGACACGTTAAGATTTGGCCTTTGATGGTGAACAAGGACCAGACATACTTGAAGCTGCGCATCTTTCACCTAGCGACTTCATGATTCGAGGATCAATTGGCGACTCCACTGGTTCGATATGGAGGAAATCCTAGCTCGAAGGTTTGCTCCGTTGAATTTTTCTGCTATTCCTAGTTTTCCTAATGTTGTCCCCTCTATGGATGAATGGGGTGATTATCTGCCCAGATTTAGAGAGTGTGAAGAGGATAACCCTACTCAGCACCTCAGTGAGTTTCATGAACTCATGCATCAGTGGGAGATACATCATGAGGATGTGTTACTGAAGATGTTCATGTTCTCGTTAGCAGGGGATGCGCGTAAATGGTACCATTCTTTACCCCCTACTAGCATTTCTTCACTCCATGGATTCCATGCAGCTTTCACCGCCTATTGTAAGAGGCCATACCCCCCTAAGTTAATTTGCCATAATTTTTGTAAGGGATACCACAACTCTATACAAGAGAAAGTTATTTCTGACGTAAGTTGTCGGGAGGATCCTAATGACCTGGATCAGGAATCAGTCATTTCTCCTTCCCATTCGTCTATTTCGGGCGAAGTTATGGAATTGATAAAATCTCTCTCTGCCCAACTAGATAGGTGGGAAGCTGAGCGATGTGCAGAGGTTTTTCCACCCTTTGAAGAAGATGATTTGGGTATCTCTACAGTGAATGATTATAAAGATCCCAGGGAAGGAGAAGATGCTTCGGGCAGAGTTATGGAACTGATAAAATCTATCACTGCCAGATTTGATAGGTGGGAAGCTGAACAATGCGCTGAGGATTTCCCACCCTTTGAGGCAGAGGCCCTTAACAGCTCTACTGAGGGTGAGAATGGAAAAAGATTTCCCACAGGTCCTATTTATGGTCATTATGAATCTGACCCATGGGAGAGCCAAGAAGAAGAAATCCTCCCATATACGATTATGTCTGATGAGGGATGTAAGAATAGAAGACTAGGGGAGGAAGTTGCTCTGAGTGAGCTAATGATATCTCTCATTGCCCAACATGCAAGGTTAAAATCTGAGGACAATGGGGAGGATTTTCCAGTCTTTGAGGCAGATGTTCTAGATGGCTCTCTCGAGGAGAATATTGAAGATCCTGTAAGCACATTAACATCTGTCCCCGATGAGCTCGATGTCTCAGAACAAAACGATGAAGTGGTAGTTGGGGAAGAGGACTATTCTCTTTTTTTTCATGAGATTTCCCATGATGTATTTACATTTGGGATTGGAAAGGAGGATCTGGATATCATTCCTTTTTTGTAAGATGAAGAAGTCTGGTACTCACCCAGATTTAACGACTATTCAGTTGAAGAGCAGCAGAGCCCCACATCACAGATTGATGACCTGGGTAGCAGCCAACCCGTGTATGACAGCTATGAATAAGGTTCTGAGCTGGACACCTAGAACTTCCAAGAGAAGACTACAGAGCCTTCTCCTCTGTTCACAAATGAAAGACAATGCGAGGAAATCAACCCCCCTAAGCAGCAAATTGAAAAGCATATCTCTCCCACAAGTCCTATCTATGATGATTATGACTCTGACCCTTGGGAGAGCCAAGAAGAGGTACCAGAAGAACCAGAGGAGCAGTTGAAGATGCAGTTTACAGAATGCGCAGAGCCAGTCAATGAGTAGCCACCACCTGAGATCAGCGAGTCCATTTCAGTTATTCACCCGCCTATGCTTATTAGAGATATTCGGCCACATGTGAACAACTGTGTAGCAGAAGAGGTCGTACGTCGCCAATTTCCTGGAATTGGCCACTCATTTGATGACCCTGTCAGCGAATACATGGAGTGGCATTTCCCTTATGCTTTGGAGCCGCCCTATTTCATCTCAACTCCAGCCTGTAAGGAGGAATTGAAGAGTGTAACCGTTCTGCTGCCATGGTTACACCATTTGCTGGTGATCATCGACAGAAGGAAGGAGCTTCTATCCAGGAATCTTCTTGAATGGCTATGGTGGAAGTTTTCTTTCACCTAGCCCATGTAAATTGTTTCATTAGTTTAGGATTGTATATAAATAAGCTCTTTGAGCATGTATCTTTGTTTTGTTGCTTTTACTTTTCGACATATATTTTTAGTAGCAGGATGTTTTGAGCATGACTCCATAGCCCAACAGCAAGGCACTAAAGCTACGGAAGGAGTTCTTAGAGCATCGCAGGGACGACTCTATCCCCCATGGAGCCTGATGTTAGCGATAATTCTTTTCATGAGCTCGATATCATTCGGGTCTGCAAGTTGCACGAAGTGATCAAGCGCAGCTCGGGAGAATTCTTGTTTTTCCAAAGTAGCGGGTCAAGTGAGCGAGCAAATTGTCGTCGGCATCATCCAAGGTCGATGATCTCATGAACTTGGGAGTTTGCAGGGTAAAGGCACAAACATTGGGTATCCCAAGTCACGAGGACGTGAGAAGCGAGAAGGTGAATAACCGTTGGATCTAGATCAAGGAGAGCCGTTGGATTCGCACGTGGGATCGCGTATCGGGGCATCGCAAGAAAAGGCTCGAGAATTTGGGCATGGGGATCGCGAGATTGCGAGGAGCGATACCCCGACAGCTAGAGGCAGTGGGGGCCATATCAGAGTCGACGAGTGGAATACAGGTGGCATGAATCCTCGGGATCTCACCGCGAGAAGTCCTGAAGTGTTGGTGTTAGGATTCGCGAGTCGCGAAGTGCCAAAGGCATCCCGGACTTGGGCCCACAGTCTTACCGAGGTGATTGGAGCCGTCAGATCCTTGAGGGACACGTGGTGCGTGATTGGGCTCCATCGCCTCCTCGCCCCTTGCAACTTTAAAGAAGAAGAACTAGCTCCTTCCAGCCGTGAGACGCGAAGTGCCGAGAGAATCTCAGACCCGGGCCCACAACATCGCCGGGAGAAGTAGGAACCATCGGATCTAGAAGGACATGTGGTGCTCGATTGGGCTCCATCGCCTCCTCACTCCTCGCAACTTTGAAACGTCAAGATTAACTCTTCCCATTTGCGAGTCGCGAGGTGCCGAGACGATCTCAGTTGTCCATCAAAAAGGGACACGAGGTGTGCGATTGGGCTCCATCGCCTCCTCGCCCCTCGCAACTTTGAAACATAAAGATTAACTCTTCCCAGTTGTGAGTCATGAGGTGCCGAGAAGATCTCAGCCGTCCATCAAAAAGGGACACGAGGTTCACGATTAGGCTACTCGCCTCCTCGCCCCTCGTAACTTTGAAGCGTAAAGATTAACTCTTTCCATACGTGAAATTACGTAAGCGCCTTTGAAGATAGGCACAGGGTCACAGCCCGTGGTCACTTGGGGGTGATAGAAATAACTGCGCAAGGGGCCGAAGCATTGGGTTTGACTACAGAAGGGATCACTGTGTTCTCCAGGTGCCATTTCAACTCCATCTCAATCCTAGTACCTGCTCGGAGTGAATGAAGAAGAGAGAGAGGGTGGTTGAAACCTCGCCTCACTCATTAATTACAGGGGATGGAGGGTCTGGCAAACCATCTGCTCGAGGAAGTCTTGTACATCGATTTTCTCAAAGACGTCATGCCAAAGTCCTTAGCTCGACAGAGAAGTCTGCACACGCTAGCCCAACACTTAATGACTCAGCTACCCTCTTTGCAGGGGCCATGCGTAGTTAAGATGGCGCTTAAAGGAAGATATCAGTACGAGTTTGACTGAGGGGACATCAAGCTGCGAGTCACTGGGCACGCCTCTGTTAGGCGATTTTCCTGAGTATATAAACTCAGTCTTTGTATTTTGTAAAGCATCGATGGTTGAGCAGAGCTCCCAGTTGTAAAGTTTTAATGAAGCATTGTTATTCTGGTTATGTGTGAACTTTTGAGACTTCTTGCCTTATGAATGTTAGTTTCTTTCATGTCTTTGTTTATACTGTGTTAGAGAAACTCGGAATTGGAGGATCCAGTCGAACTGTAGCAATTATAGGATGATGTTGTAATGGATCACTGTAATAGTTGCGTTGTCTCTAATTAGTTCTTGTGATTTCCCCAGCGCTGAGTGGCTTGGAATTGGAGGATCCAGTCAAGTCCCCTCTTAGTTCCTTGAGACCCTGAACCAAGCAGATCTTGGATTTAGAGTCTTTCTTCTGCAAACGACCGAAAGCCTATTGCCCAAATTCGTTTGTTCACCTTTCTCACTAAGTCTTCCACCTGTTCACCTTTTGATCAACCCACTGGCTAAAGTTAGGATTCCAGACCTCCTTTGTTCTCTACATACCAGACCCATTCCCTGAGTTAGAATGATATTTCCTTGAGTCTTTACCTCCATTTGATCATCCTTTTAAACAAATCATGACATTAAACTGATGGGTGTCGGGCTCTGCTCCTGCAAGCAATCCAGGAGTGACTTCCAACACTAACACCTACAGCCCCATGTACGATTAACACATCATGAAAGAAAGATTTTTTTAGAGAACCAGTGACTAATGATCAGAGGAAGCTAGGAGATCAAACTAGAAGTGAGGGTACAAGTGGAAGTACCAACAATATTACAGGTAGTGGTACAAGTGGAAGTACTAGTAGCAACACCAATGGGAGTTCAATTCTGAACAATAGTACACAGATAGTATTACTGCGTGGAGCATGTATAACACATTCAACAATGGCAGGCATAGATCCAATGATAAGATTACCAGAGTTTCATGGGGATGGATCAGAAGACCTAGAAAATCATCTTTTCATGTGTGAGAAAATATGGGAATAAAAAAGAGTCATTGTTGTGGTGGGAAATCCCCCTACGGACTAGCATCTAGGGTTATATTATGCATGCAGATAAGATCGAAAGAATCCTACTTTCTACCTTCGTCCTAGACCTAATCCCCATTTCTTTTAAGAAAATACATGGTTAAATGAACATACCTTGTTCTAGACGTTCGATGTTGATCCTTCTTCACGCTTGATCGCTTGTTGGCAGCTATCCTCTCAAGACCAACCTGCATACAAAACAAGCAACAAACTTGACATGCATTTGTTCTACAGATTAATGGGTTAGAGATTCAAATATATATTCGCCAAACTATGAAGAGCTCATATAGTGGGATGGGAAAAGCATTTCTTTATTATTAACTTTAATGAATCAACTTACAATGTCGAGACCGACCACTGCTCCGTGAACCTGAGCCTGGGCTCCTCTTCAAATGTCCTCCAACTTCTTTTCTTTGTATCTCTCTTTGCACAAGGATGGCTAAAGGGTTAGGACAATGGGAATGTGCAATTGGGTAGAGTTTCTTTACTCTTATTCTCCTCCTCCAAATGGGACCCCTAAGCCTTCTTTTATAGGATAAAAGAAGCTAGGTATTTGGACAAACCCTTGGCCATGCATGGTCGGGAGTTTCAGTTAAATCACCCAAAGCTGTGTGTTCCGTCGGCAAATTTCCTTTTTTCGTTCTTTTGTGGGTACACACGGGCTATTTTGGGTCAACTAGCATGTAGAGGCGTGTAGTAATGGAGTAGGGCGCATGGGCCCTTATAAAAGAGGTTTTTTAAAGAGTTTTTCAGTAGTGCTTTGGAAAAGAAGGGATTTGAGATGGCTTGATGCCAGGTAAGCATGTATGGTGCAAATTAGGGTTATAACAGATGCCCCCTAATGTGTGAGGTCAGAAGAGCATATGATGGCCAAAATACTTTACCAATCTTTACTGATGTGCTGAACAAGTGAGCCCAGGAACCAGGAACCGAGAGGCGATGTCTGCAAAATAACAAATGTCTCACCGAGGTGGGCATACCCATGCTTGAGATAGAATAAACGCATGGCTACCAATCAAATATACTGTAGATCCATGTCATATAACTATATAAAGTGTAGCCGCAAACAGTACACAACGGAGCTGCATCTCAAAATTAAAAAGATATACATGTAGAGTATCCATCTTCATAGAAGCTGATAAGGCCTGATGGTTGGAGATGACGTCTTCAGATCTCGATCAACAAATTCAAAATCTTCAAAACTCGGGTAGGAGTGTAATATGAGTGTACGACTTCACTACCCAGAGTTGTTCGATGGCTCGTCGGTCATGGACTAGAGAATCTTGATGATCAGACTGAAGGCTTCATTGATTTTGAACAAAGACTTGATTGGACATTCAAGATGGACGGGTATGAGGGAAAGAGACAAACTGCAGAGGGGATGACTCGGGCTTGGTAAGAAATTCCCTTGGACAACAACACGACAAATGATGAGACTCAGGCAGCATGGAATTAACATAAGTTTATGAGGCAGGAGGCAACAAAAACTCTCCATATGTTTGGAAGAATAACCAAATGGAGGAGGACACAACTTTATGTAGTGAAAACAAATTCCTAAAGTCATATTACATCCCAGGGTTTGATGAACAAACAAATAGATGTGCTTTATTCAAGGGTGACTCATTATGTTGCTAATAAAGAAAATACTTTTCCCTTCCTCTTTTTGGGGTATATTTGATTTTTTTGTCTTTTTCAATGATTTTGGAAAAAAGAAAAAAGGAATGTTATGTTACAACGGAGGAATGAGTGTTACAAACATACAAGTTCAAGGTGCAAGGACAAGATTGATGTTTACAATAATGATACTCGGGAAAATCCTCCAAGGGCCAAGGGTGTTAAGATGTAGAGGCAAAGTGCTACAAGGCTTGCATATAAGGTATGCTTCAGATGGTTCAGTTGGGAGCAACATGGAGCTGGCATTTAGACCAAAGATGCAGGTATGCAAATGTGGTTAACAAAACAAACAATGGTAACGTCCTTCGATGTAAGTTTAACGAGCCCAGAGAAGGTAAGCTCGGTGGTTTTTCATATTTATAGATTCTGAAAAAAAATAAAAGGAGACTCCATTGGGGTACCTTTTTTGCAGATAGTCTAGTCGGTTCGAAAAAAGGGGTAAACTAGCACCGACAAGACGTCTATTCAAAACCATTTTAATGATTGTGATAAAGACAAGATCACTCGGCCATTTTTTCATTTTTAAGGAGTCTGAAAAAAGCTTAAATATGGACTCCATCAGGAATGTTCTTCTGGACTAGTTTAACGAGTGTGAAAGAATAAGGTCACTCGACGATCTTTTCGATTTTAGGGAGTCTGAAAAGAGCTTAACTATGGACTCTGTGGGGGTACCTTTTTCGTAAATTTAGTCCCTTAGGCTCGAAAAAGGGGTAAAATGATACCTAAGAGTACTCTTCTAGAGAGCTAAAGTTCCATAGAGTATACCTTTGTTCGTACAGTTGACCGTCTGGACCGAAAAATGGGTAAAGTACCGTCGGACATACGTGACTTCAAATTTCAGTTTAACGAGCATGAAAGGCCACAAGATCGCTTGGAAATCGTTTCATGTTTAGAGGGTCTAAAAAGAGTTTAAAAGAAGACCCATAGAGGTTACTTTTCTCAACTAATCCAGACGAGATCGAAAAGCATAAATGCAGTCTCGCCGGATGTTGCTTTTGGATCTCAAAGTGAGCTTGAAAAACAACAAAGTTAGCTCATGATTGACTCTTTGTGGGTCGATGCCTAGCATCTCCTCGAAGGATTAGTATGCTCCGATGAAAACATTGTCTATTTTGCCAGGGGTTCTAGAGATATTGATAGGTATTATTTCAACAATGGTTGACATAGTACCCTCAACATAGATCTCGTGTGTAGCTAAGGGATTAATAGGACAAGACCTATCTCCAGTCATAGTCAAGGTGAATTCTCTGACTTCGATTCTTCTTAACTCTGGGAGGAAGTATGATCTGTGATGAAGATCATCCTAGGGTTTGTCTAGACTAGTCATTGCTTCAATTAATTCTTCGTCAGAGGGAAAGAATAAGTCTAACGAATTGGTGTCAACGAGAGAACCTTGAGCCCAAATAGGCTCTAGAAGCAGATCTAAATCTTGTGCAGGAGTTGGATCTGGGTTGGTTGAATCTTGTTGGACTAAAGAGTATGCTACTTTAGTTGCAGATAAGGGCATGGACATGCCCAGGTGCCCTGTCCCATCCATTGTGGTTGATGGGGAAGGAAGTATCCACAGATCGTCAAAGTAAGTCATGCAGAACGATGAAACTTGAAAAATCTAAACCCTATGGTGACTGGATATAAACTTGATATCGCCTTGAGGGGGTGGGTAATCGAAGGTACCCATCAAAGATGGGCACAAACCAACCCCTACATTGACCACACCTGGTTGAGGATTATCAGTCCTCGGGACCGTGGATGCCCCCAAAGAAGGGTCAGGTCTGGAGAAAGACAATTGATCAATGGTCACAATCCGACCCTCATGTGGAAACAAAAAGACTCAGAAAACTGTAGCAACCACAGATTGCATGGAATAAATCCAACTCCTCCCTAACAAGAGGTTATATTCGAGGGGCACATCAACTACCTCTACCTCGACATACACAGTCTTCCCTCCTAACTGCACAGGGAAAGAGGGAATGATACCATGTGGTCGGAACAAATGACCGTCAAAAGAAGTAACAAGAGTAGGTGATAGAGACAAAACGGGCTGACCAATGACCTTCCAACATGCCAACGACATAATGTAGGTCGAGGCACCCTCATCAACCATCGTGCATAAGATATTCCGAGTAAAAATTTTCGTGGGATAAGCCACTACTATCTGAAATGCTACGTGGTAAGGCAGAGGAGGTTTTAGGTCAGTTGTATCTAGCATGATTGTACCCAGATTACAAGTCTCGGTAGATCCTAAAGCAGTTAACAAGGCTTTCCTCTGGGAAGGGAAACTTTGGAGGACCTCCAAAGAGGACATCACACAAGGGGTTTGTGATCAATCTTCCACCACAAAATAGTTCTGGGCGGCCCTTGCATTTGGGTTGTGAGAAGATTTTTTGAACACACCTTTGGGGATGCGTGTCATTGTTTTTCCCAACGTCTTCTCAATCTGTAGAGGAAGAGATGGGAGTTCAACTTCTTTTCCCTTCTCAGAAGTGTTTGGTTTACTATAGTCATGCACTCTAGTTGATATAAAAGCATCACTCTTCACCATATATACATTCGCGGATGTGAGGTTGTTTGAAGATGGAGAGGGTGATTGGCTGCCCCCTTCCATGCTTGCAGAGGATTGGGTTAGGTTTTTCCCATGTTGAAATGGATTGGTTAACACAACAGGCAGTTGTTGTGTCACAAAATTTTGGGCTTCTGCAAGTCGAGGACATAAATGGGTCGGGTGGTCTTCCGCGCACAGGTTGCATGGATACCATGCCTTCCATTTCTCAGTGTTGTCCTCACCAGCATTATCAGTAGGTTTTTTATCCCCCTTACCCTTCTTTAATTGTTTTTTCTTTCCTTTAGGTTGTTGGGTAGCCTTTGGATTAGTCAATTGCACTGTGTGTACATCCGATGTTTTGGTAGGGGGCACAACCAAAGCAGTAGTTTGGCTGGCCGCTGTGTGTTGTATAGACAACTGCTGCAACTACTTCATCAATTGCTCAACGTGATTTGTTTATGCTGAACCAATAATACCATCGGCATGTGGTCCAACAATCTATCTGGTGTTATCAAGTATTGAGCATGGCACATCTGGCAAGATCTCATATAATAAACTGGACTGAGAATAGATTAGCTCAAGTTGTTGAGCTCTCATGATGGTGTCTTCTTCGAAAAATACTCCCGACGTGGTGACATTTTTGGAAAACTGTGGGAAAAATGAATTAAGGAACCACTCAAGCAGGAATGATGGTGGGACTGCTACCTTAATTAAACTCGTTCGGCATCTCCATTCTCAGATGTGATTAGAGATATGGTCCACTTTTGTTTGTGAGAAATTGGCCAGCAACTCAGTACCAGCGTCGTATCTCATAGGTAACTGGAAATGGTTTAGGAAAGCCATCGCCAGCTCACCGAAGGAAGAGTATCTTGAGAAGTCGAGCTCAATGTACCATTTTGTGGCACTCCCAATCAGAGTACATTGAAACAATCACAATTGTATGGAGTCGTCTTTCAACAAGTTAGATGTGCACCAAAGATGGAAGGTAGTCACATGATCTCCTGGATATTCGTTAGGCTTGGCTTCGAACTTTGGGATGTCTGAAGGCAACATCGTCAGCATAGGAGGCCAACGCAGATCATGACAGATAGGGTCATTCAGCAACCTTGTTAAGTCTGGCAAATGCAAGGTTGCCAGGAAGGGTAGTTTGGGTTGTTGGTGATAACCTGGGAAAAAGGGGCCTGGAGTTTGGCTGGCACCAAGTTGCCAGAAAAAGTTCGGTTGCTAGCCTGGGTTTTGGTAAAAACCATGGCCATGGCCAGCGTATGGATTTTTCGTGTGCGGAGACATCATCAATTGATTTCCAAAATAGGACATAGATAGTTGGGAATGCATTACATTCGAAGGACTTTGGGAAGGGTTTCCCCATGTTGGTCCTATGGAGATAGGAATAGTAATTTGTCTGGGGTTCCATTGATTATGGAAATAATTACCCTATATCGACATTTCTGACGAGGGAATGGATCCCTGCCAAGAATTCCAAGGCCCTGATGCAGAAGAAGTTATTGGGTGTGCCCCCTATGTAGGAATAGTACCCTGCATAGGAATAGATTGTTTGAGATAGGGATTGCCCCCAGTTGGGAAATAAGTGGACGAGAAGGCGTTGTTACCAAACGCACCAAACAAAGAAAATGGTTTCAAACCTACCGGCATATTATGCGAAGGTGGTCCTTGACTCCCTGCTCCAAATACACTATGGTGTGCAGGCAGCCCGACGAAAGGCTGGTGAGTGCCACCAAGCGAAGGGGACGAAGGAGGGATATGACCTCCCCCGTAAGGGAAAGCGTTAAAAGGAGCAGGAGTACCCCCCATTTGTCCTTGGTGAGGAGCGTTAGAGCTCCCTACCCCCAGACCTGAAGTCTATGAAGTGGAGTAGGAAAGTATAGGACTTGTACCTGAACTAGGCATCCCATATGAGAATGAAGGGCCTGTCGCACTTGGTGTGAAAGGGGTTATGGCCGCTGCCAGAGATGGGATTGGACCACTGTGTGATTTAGAGGCGGTTGAGACCATGGTGGCTCGGACCAGTGATGGTGGGTTAGGAGGTGGAAACTCTCCTGTGGTGACAATTGTAGTGGGAATTGAAGAATTCCTAGAAGGAGTAACAACATTTGTTTCCATTGTTGTGTGCGACACGGTCTGGCATTCGTAAGGATGAATTGGTACGATGGTGGGTGATGAAAGATCAGTGGTTGGGGTTTCAACTAGACCAAGAGTTTTCACTTCAAGGTCTGAAATGGTCGATTCCTCCGGATGTTGGTCGGGCACAATTTCTTGTGACCCAGTCACTTCAAAAGACCCTTGTTGGTCTATCTTTCTCCTTAATGGTGGCGGGGGTGGCTCTAGTGTAACTAGCGACAGGCCAAGAAGCCTTCATGACTGACGGAGCTCGTGATCCTCCACTGTGTGAGAAGATCAAAGACACTCTAGGGCATTCTAATCGTTAAAAAACAACACACACTAAAAAAAGTCCTTATAAGATAAGACATGCAAACACTAAATTAATTGGAAGAACAATTACAACAACCAACACTAGAGAAACTTACTAGTGCAAGTGCAACTTTAACATGAAATCACCCTCTGGGTATACTCTGCAAAGTGTGGCCCGATGTCTGTCCTAGGTACCATGGTATACCCCCGCAATCACCTGTGTATGTCCCTAAAAACGACAGGAAACTAGGTTGCCAATGCATGAACAGTCACCAAGCGGGTACAGTCGAAATTCGGGTAGATCACAATGAGAAGGGTATCAAGCCCAAAACCTGTCAAGGGTATCAAGAGAAAGTGGTCCGGAAGAAAACTGAGGACCTTGAATGGATTCGAGACCCATGAAGCTCTGTGGCAAATGCAATCGACGGAATCCCAAGACAAGCCCTCTATATGTGTTCTCCACTACGATTGGTCCAGCTTTGGAGGGGTTTTCTTCGCTACCTTTCCGCATGCAACCTCATGGTTATCCCTTGTGTTAGAGTGGGGTCCCAGATAACTTTCACGATATTGGCCTTGGACACTCCCTAACTCAGACTCCAATGTTTGATTTTAATGGCCTTGAAGAGTTTCCTTTCCAACCTAATCCAAGGCCCTAATCCTGAACTAGTTGGTTAACCCTACAAACATAAAAGTCTAATGAGCTTTAGATTTAGTGTTAATTTTTTGGCTTGTCTTATGTCAAAGGGTATGAAAGTGAAATTAGTGATGTTTTGAAGACGAAAGTAAAAATGAACAAAAAGATGGAAACAAAAACCTTCACTTAACGCAAATTTTCAAAAGCTTTTCAAATTTTTAACAAATTTTCTAAGATCTTTTGAACAACAAACTCAAAGCAGGATTTCACTCGACTACGAGCTACATATGATCTAAGTAAACTATCAAGAACTTATGAAAGAAAAGACTTTTCCCTGGTTACTAATGCAAAAAAACACTTTTCAACCAAACAAAGAAATGAAAGATATTTTTTTATTTGAATGCTCAAAAAGAAAAAAGGAAAAATTTCAACAAGTCAAAAACCAAGAAAAAATGCTGGCCTAATCGCAGATCGCAAAGAATCACTTCAAGAAATCACACACTAGCAACTTAAAAAAGGACTCTCACACTTGTCTAAAAACCCTAAAGAAAATTTTGATGAAAAATTTTAAATGAAAAAAGAAAGTTATGGCTGAGATGAACCCTAAGCTACTGATTGCTATGAAAAAGATTCAAAAAACCTAAGAGGTATAACTCTTGTCAAGGAAAAGGATGACTACCTCACCCTTAACAAAAACTATCCTTCAAAAGCCCACTATTGACAATTCAACAACAAGCGTGTGCACACGAGCTATGTAGAGCCAGAGGGCGTGTACACGCATGCTGGCCTTATACAAGCCATGTGTATCTCTAAAACTCTGAAACAAATAAAAACATACAGTCCAAACCAGGAAGAGACCACTGATACTAAGAACCAGGATCTCTTGAAGGCTTAGACACTTTCTTTAACAGAGAAAAGAAAAACAATATAAGGAAAAATTCGTAAAACAAACCAATCTGAGATGAACCCTAAGCTATAGACTACAAACAACCAAGACTAGAATGAGTTCTAGAAAACCCTTGAGAATGACTGATTCTGACAGGGAAGAGGATGGCTGCCTCAAAAATTTTCTGGAATCATACACGCTACTATTACTTCTTCAGCTAGTGTTTACACGCAGGCTGCAAGAAATACGGCGCAGGTACACGCATGCAGACCTTATGCAGGCCGTGTGTGTCTCTGTGGGTATCGAGAAATATATATATATATATATATATATATATATATATATATATATATATAGTCAAGCCAAGGAACAGAGATAGCTGGTATGGAAGACCAGAATCTCTGTTAGCTCAGACTTTGCAGAAACTTCAAAAAATAGGAAAGAAAACTAGTCTTTTAAAAATACCCAAAAATATTCCCAGGAACCCTAGAGACTTCCCCAGTATGGTCGCCAATTCTGTTGTGGTGGGAAATCCCCCTATGGAATAGCATTTAGGGTTATATTATGCATTCAGATAAGACCGAAAGAATCCTAATTTCTACCTTCGTCCCATACCTAATCCCCATTTCTTTTAAGAAAATACATGGTTAAACGAACACACCTTGTTCCAGATGTTCGATGTCAATCCTTCTTCACGCTTGATCGCTTGTTGGAAGCTATCCTCTCAAGACTGACCTGTGTACAAAACAAGCAACAAACTCTACATGCATTTGTTCTATAGATTAATAGGTTAGAGATTCAAACATATATTCGCTAAACTATGAAGAACTCATATAGTGGGATGGGAAAAACATTTCTTTATTATTAACTTTAATGAATCAACTTACAATGTCAAGACCGACCACTACTCTATGAACCTGATTCTGGGCTCCTCTTCAAATTTCCTCCAACTTCTTTGCTTTGTATCTCTCTTTGCACAAGGATGGCTAAAGGGTTGGGACAATGGGAATGTGCAATTAGGTAGAGCTTCTTTACTCTTATTCTTCTCCTCCAAATGGGACCCCTAACCCTTCTTTTATAGGCTACAAGAAGCTAGGTATTGGGATGAACCGTCGACCATGCATGGCCGGGAGTTTCAGTTAACTCACCCAAAGTTGTGTGTTCCATCAGCAACTTTCCTTTTTTCGTGCTTTTGTGGGTACACGCAGGCTGTTTTGGGTCAGCTAGCGTGTACACACATGTAGTAATGGAGTAGGGCATGTGGGCCCTTATAAAAGAGGTTTTTTAAAGAGTTGTTCAGTAGTGCTTTGGAAAAGAAGGGATATGAGATGGCCTGATGCCAGGTAAGCATGTATGGTGCAAATTAGGGTTATAACAGTCATTGATGAGGCAACAAAAGTAGAACAGTTAGAAATAACATTCAGAAACCGCACGCTGGACCAGTATATGAGTCTAGCAGTAAACAATCCACAAGGTGCGCCGAGAACAGTAGCAGAGATCAAGCAGGCATTGACCACTGAGTTTCAAAATCTTAAATCCGAGGATTCATTTATGAATTAGATGATTGAGGTTAGAAAAAAACCATGAGAATCAGTATGTTACATTGATCCGAAGTTCAAGATATTGAAAGGTAAACTGAAGTATCCCATTTTTGACATGCAACACAAACAATTGTTTATAAATTCTCTATTTCCACACCTCAAATATCCATTGAGACATCAAAAATTTCAAACCCGAGCATAGGCACTATAAGAAGTGATGCATTTAGGGGAGAATCAATATAAGTAGATGGATCCATCTATCGAGGAGTTGAAATAAGATTTGAAGAACTTGTCAGTGCAATTGAAACAGAAAAAAAGTAGGGAGAAAAGAGAAGCAGTGTGGTGTACCTTGTGTAGATCAGAGGGACATCACAAGAACGAATGTCTAAAATTTGCGTAGTACTTGGGAGTAGGGATACCAAATCCATTTCCTACAAGAGGGACTTGGTGTGAAATATGAAAGACACATGGGCATGATCCTTATCACTGTCCTATGATGAAGAAGTAAAAGACATAACTGAAGAGTACTTTCTGTAGAAATTTGGAGTTAATGAAGACAAAAAATGTAGAAATTTGGAGTTAATGAAGGAAAGAACCTCAGATACATACATGATGTAGGATGAGTTGATGGCAAGACGGACTGTGCCACAATTTGGTAACATGCAACAATTTCAAGTAGTGCCATAGTTTCAGCAAACCCCGCAGTATAATCAGGCACCACAATATCATCAACAGAGCATGGATCCACAAGGCAATCGAGGAGGATTCAGAGGTAGAGGAAGAGGAGGAATGGGTAGAGGAAGATAGCCTATTATCTTCCATAATTTTCAATAAAAATGACACTATGCGAGAGATTGTCCTCAACTAGTAGCAACATGTATGTACTGTCACGCAAAAGATCATGTGACAGAAGAGTGCTCGAAGGTGATGACGAAGACCCAGGAGAAGAGGAATCTAAATAAACAGAATGTTTGGTGGATTTCTATATAAATAAGGGATCCTGGGAGGAACATCAATATAGTGAGTAGAGAAGGAGTGAAGACAGGAGCAGATGTGTAGGATCAAAATAAGGAATCTCAGTGATGGATTCAGAAGAACATTTAGCCACAACAATAGTTTGATGCAAGGAAGGAAAATGAAACTTTCAAGGAAGAACATAAGGAGTTTCTAAAGGAGAATGAAAAATCCACATCAAACACTGCATCAATGTATGATACTCCTATTTTTGATATGCCTCAGTCTTTGGATCATACTTACAAAGGAGATAAAACAGAGAAAGTAAGTAACTTAAAGAATTTCTTGGAATCATGCTTTAAATTACTTAATGATAAGAATTCCATGGATTTGTTTAAAAATATGCTTGACAAATATAGTATAGAATAAGGGATAGGAGCATAACCAAATAATATTAATCAAGTCCATAGAAAGAAAATAACTAGAAGAGAGTTTAGATTGAATGCAAATATAGGAGACTTTAATATGGGAAATGTTATCCTAGACTTAGGATTAGATGTCAACATTTTTCCAAAGAAGACTTGGGAAGCAATGGGAGAACCTACACTAGGGTATTCCAATATCCAATTGAATCTAGAAAACCAACATAGAGTGATTCCCATAGTTATATTAAAGAATACAATAGTGGATCTAGATGGTGTGTGCACCAAAATATATTTTGAAGTAATGGATATGGTGGATGAGTCTATACCATTTCTAGTACTATTGGGAATAGATTGGACCTTTGATAATCAAGCCATAATTAATTTGAAGACTATAAAGATGATATTTGAATATGGGAACTTCAAGGTAGTAGCACCTTTAGATCCCTTAGATTGAGAAATATATGTAGAACCTGTGCCTGAAAATGTTCTAGACGATGATGTAAACCATTTGTATAGAACTATTGCGCGAGATGAAGATTATATGAATCCAACTATAGATGGAGTACTCAGTTGGAGGAGTATCAATTCCAACATGTCAAATTAGGATATTAGAGTAGAAAAATGGAAGAAAAGATTGCATGAAGTCTCTACTAGGAGGTGCTTCGGAGTTACACATGCAGTAAGATGGGTTGGGAGATAAGTAAGACAATTTCCCACATTTACTGAAGAGGACAATTTAGAAAACTTCTTGAAAGAGTTTGAATTGGATGTTTTGGATAGTCATATATTAGTGGCATTGTATGTAGCACTAAGATACACACCTTCACTATGGTGGGTTGAACATAAGGAGGTAATTCAAGACTGGTATCAGTGTAAATGATTGATGCCCATAATATTTGGTAGGAGTCAACAGGATAGACCCTTACATAAGTATGATGGAAGAGGGAACCCAAGACATCATATAAATGATTGTGTCACTAACTATATATTGGTACCACCATGGGAATGGACGCATTACTTTATTCATACATTATAAGGAATACAAAGTAATTGGTACAAAGATCAGAAACTGCAAGTTGGAGCATAGTACAACAAAACATTACTAATACTTTTTCATTTGAAAGTGAGAATCCATGGGTGGATCTAGAATTACAGAGGATAAAAGAGAAGATATTTGAAGAATATGGGAGTGATACAGTGACAGTAGACAAAGATTACATAAAATAAACACTTGAACAACTAGTTTAGTGTTATCATGTCACAGAGGATGAAGAAGTAGAAGAGAACCCACGTGACATACATATAGTAGAAGAGAACCCACGTGACATACATATAGTAGAAGGGGAAAGAGAAAGAGGGTTAGAAGGACCTCAACTACAATCAAAATATTTCACTACACCTATTAATATTAAAAAGGTCAATATTGGGACTGAAGAGAAACCCAAGATAGCCAACATTGGAGATTACTAGGAGAGTGAGACAATGGAAAAAATAATTGAATTACTACGTGAGTATAGTGATTTATTCCCAACCACATTTTCAGAGATGAAAGGGGTATCAAGAGAACTTGGAGAAATGAAGATAGCCCTCATACTAGATGCAAGACCAGTTAGATAGAGACCATATATATTAAACCCCATCTATAAGCATAAAGTTAAGGAAGAAATTGACAAAATGATAGAATCAAGAATCATATAACCTGTGGAAGAATAAGAATGGATTAGTCCAATGGTAGTCTAGGAAAAGGATACTGGAGGGATTAGGATATGTGTGGATATGAGGAAATTAAATGATGCATGCTTGCATGATCCTTTTCCTACTCCATTTACAGATGAGTTTTTAGAGAATGTGGGAGGACATGAAGTATACTCCTTCACATATGGATTTCCAGGTTACCATCAGATCAAAATGGCTCGAGAGGACAAGTACAAAACTAAATTTGCAATAGAGTGGGGGTCATATCAGTACATAGTAAATCCATTTGGTTTAAAGAATGCACCAACAAAATTTTCCAGAGTAGTAGTAGCTGCATTCAAGGATTTTATACATAATTTTTTAGAAGTTTATTTGGATGATTGGACAATATTTAGTTTATTGGAGGACCATGTAGAAATCCCAAGGTTAATTTTAGAAAGATGTAGGCAATGTCATATTTCCTTGAACATTAAGAAATTTATATTTAGTACATCGTTTGACAGCCTACTTGGACGCATTGTATGCAAATAGGGTTTGATAGTAGACCCTACAAAGATTGTTGTTATTGTCAATTTACCACCACCAAAGTGAGTGCGCAAGTTGAGAGAAACATTGGGCCACATAGGGTACTTTAGGAAATTCATAAAGGGATATGCAAATATCACGACATCCATGTAGAAGTTACTAAAGAAAGACACAAAGTTTTAGTGGAATGATGAATGCCAAGAGAGCTTGGACATACTAAAAGATAAGATGGTGACAACACCAATTTTGAGCTTTCCACATTGGACAAAAGAATTTCATGTGCATGTGGATGCTTCATCCATTGCACTTGGGGAAGTATTGGCACAACCAAGTGAAGGAGACATTGATCACCCAATATCTTTTTCTAGTATAAAGTTATCTCGGTCTGAGAAGAATTATAATACTACAGAAAAGGAAGGTCTGGCTATGGTATATCCCTTACAGAAGTCCAGACATTATTTATTGGGTCAACATTTTAAGATGTTTACAGATCATTCTCAGTTGAAGTACCTACTTAACAAGTCAGTGTTTTTGGGGAAGGATCTATAAATGGTTGTTATTGTTTCAAGAATATGATTTTGAAATCATAGTAAAACTAGGGAATCTTAATGAAGGACCATATCATCTATCAAGAATTACTAATGGAGAGGACCCAAAGAACTTGGAGGATAATTTTCCTGATGCTAACTTATTTTTTATTCAGATTGTTGATGATTATTTTGCTGACATTGTTGGATTTTGAGTACAGGAATGGCTCCCAAGGAATTTACTGTCGCGTAGAAAAAATAGTTGGTAGTGCGCGCTGCAAACTATCAACTAATTCCAGGTCATTTATACAAGTTAGGTGCAGATGGAATTCTGAGAAGATGTGTGATGGAGCATGAACACTCTATGGTGCTAGCAGAATCACATGAAGGGATAACTGGAGGGAACTATGAAAGAAATCCTACAACACAAAAGGTTTTTCATGTAGACTTATGGTGGCCTATAGTACATAAGGACACAAAGGAATAATGTCAGACCTATGATGTCTGTCAAAGGGTGGGAAAACCATCCAGAAGGGATGAAATGCCACTTATGCCCCAAGTAACCTTACAAGTGTTTGATAAATGGGATGTGGATTTCATTGGACCCATCAATCCATCGGAAATGAGATCAGGAGATAGATACATCATTACTGCGACATAATACATAACTAGGTGGGTAGAACCAACCCCACTGAAGGATTGCAACGCAAAAACTACAACACAATTTCTCTTTGAGAACATGGTGACCATATTTGGATGTACTAGATTTTTTTTGAGTGATCGAGGAACCCATTTCATTAACAGTACAATCAAATCTATGATAGAAGAATTTGAGATACATCTTTAAAAGAGCACACCTTTCCATCCCCAGGAAAATGGTACAGTAGAATATTTTAACAAGATACTAGAGAATGCATTGACAAAGCTTTAGAATGTGAATAGGGATGATTGGGATTTGAAAGTATCAGTTGTATTATGAGATTACAGGACTACATGCAAGAAGCTTACAGGACAGACACCATTCATACTGGTGTATGGGTAGGAAGCAGTTAGATTATTTAATACCTAGTCTGCACATTACAACAAACACCAACATGATATAAGAATGTGTTGCACAAGAAATATTGGATCAATTGATGGAGCTGGAAGAAGATAATATTTTAGCAGGATTTCACCAGGAAGTATAGAAAGCAAAGGACAAATCTTGGCATGATAGGCACATAAAGAAGAAAATATTTAAGGAAGGAGATCTAGTTCTCCTGTATGACAACATATATCTACAACACCCAGGGAAGTTCAAAATGCACTGGTTAGGGCGTTATCAGGTAGAGGCTATTGCAAATGGAGGTGTTATACAATTGAAAGATCTTGTAGAGAAGAATCTCATAGGACTGGTGAATGACAATCAACTAAATTTGTATCAAGACAATCGACCTAACAACCTGAGGTGAAAACATAAAGAGAAGGTATGATTGTACATATTGTATATAGTAGATGTTATAAGAGAAAGAAAAAAATCAATAAAATGAAGAAATATAACAGAAAGACAAAAAGACAGAAGAATAGTAGAGGGTTTTTTTGATGTAATAGATTTAGCATTAATAGTGCGCCACAGAAAAACTAGTGTTGAAGACACTACATGATGGAAAATAGTTGACATACACAAAAAGTGGAGGGAGAAGGAAAAAGTGAAAAAGTGACAATTGTCAGTGCAAAACAACTGTCAGTACATCATCCCACTATAAAGTCAAAAAAGGGGGGAAATGTGGTCATTTGTGTTTTTTTGATAAGGATAAGAACGAAGAGCGAATCTTAAGCACAAAAGAGTGAGAATTCATTTTAGCAAGTGGATATTTAGAGACCAACAATCAGGATTTTAACAAGATTTCACCACCAAGCATTGGAGCACTCAGAAGGGCCAAGAGAAACAAGATAAGTAGCTCTCGAGTGACAAAAATTGGGATGAAAGAGATGCCAACAGTATTATATGTGGATGAGATCCATACACTGGAATATGAGCCATGCACAATGCAATTTGAGGAGGAACAAAACCTAGCATAGGAGGTCGGGCTGTCGGAGGAGCATGCGGAAAGGAAAAAATCTGATGTGTCCAAGGGAAAAGGGACACAAAAGGGAGAACAAGCCATAGATTCAGTGCAGCAGGGACTAGATCCAGAAGAAGAGCATGAAACAAAGCACCAGGGAATACCAGAGGTCAGGGCATCCTCCCCACAGGGGAAGAATAAGGCAGGAGATGAGAGTAGTACACAAGGAATATCATGCACACAGGCAGAACTGGAAATAGTAATGCCAAAGATCCCATAAGGAGTAAAGGTAGATGATGAGATGGTGGGAGGAGTAGACACCATCAAATAATTCGATCATGATGTGGCTAACATAGTCAAATTCCAACATTTGGTGCAACATAACTATATGGAGATTAGAGGAGAGGGCCCATCATGTGTGCCACTGTTGGAGCCTATGTAGTGGATCTTGAGGCTCTACAATGCAGGGATCATGAATTTTATGTATATACCGCACTTTGGGCATGGTAAACACATCAATGGGTGTGTGAAGCAACTCCTAGCAAGGGTGCATGGAGGGATTTCGTGGATGTATAGGCCGATGCCTATCAATGTTGAATTGATCAAAATGATCACTGGGCTAACCATGGATGGGGAGAAACTATAGCAGTACTCAGAGGATAAAACCAAAGAGAAAGCCATCTCTGACGAAATCAAGGAAAATTATGGCACAAAGAGAGGAAATAGGGGAATCATGATCAGTTACATAAATGATCCTGCGATGAGATTTTCGACAAGGTTGTTAGGGTTCAAGTTAATGCGTAAGTGAAGAAAGGAGAAAGTACCAACAAGAGTGGTAACAACTACAACACAGTGCATGAAGGGGAGATCAATGAACTGGGCCCCTTATCTACTTAATTCTTTCTTGGAGAATTGCAAGGACACACATGATCAGGGATCTTAGTTCCATTACTCTTGGTTACTCATCCTCATTGCACTTTTAGGATGGAAAGAACCAATGGAAAACATGTTCTTGCAAAGAATAGGAAAGTGTGACCTAGCCCTCTACACGTCTCTTAGAAGCACAACATATATGAAGGAAAAGAAAATAAAAAAATATGTATTTTCTCTAAACTTGATGGAGATCCAAAAACGATTAACTGACACATGGAGGATTTCCCTAGAGTTTGTCCAAGAGTTTGGACAGATAACAAATTTTCAAGCATCACGCCACAACATGTGGGCACAGGCAAAGAGAGACCCAACCAAGGAGTGGCTACAACTGATTTACGACATCATGACAAAGGATATATGGATGGAGGTCTAGGAGTCGCCTGAGGAATGGAAAGTGCCAGTGATCCCAAGGAAAGTTCTAGGAGGACAAACTTAGACGTAGAACATAATAGTCTCTGCGTAGAAAATAGCAACAAACAATGCGAGAAAAAAGAATAATGCCACACAAGGCCAAGTGGGGGGAAGCAACCCCATACAAAATAAAATTAGGACACAAAATAAATCATAGCGTGGTCCTACACGGGATCCACCATGCACAAAGCAGACACCAAGAGGAACAATAGAACAAATGCACCGGAGAAGAAAGGCCATAGACATAGGAAATACCCATGGTGGAAGAAATTGTTTAGGATACAGGCATGGATACATAGATTTCAGAGGAATATGAACCATCATATTCCCAAAGGAAGAGAATATGGGAGAAATTAAGTGGCTCTAGGAAGAAGGATAAGGCCCACAAAAAACCACTGGAAGCATCATTGACAACAGATGATGTGGAAATTATAGCCACGACAGTCGAAGATATATTTTCAGAGGTGTGGGAGAATGTAGAGAACTATAGGGATTTGATTATTGAGCAATTATAGAAAGTAAAAACTATGCTGGAGAAGTTGAGGATCAGAGCAGAGCAATGATCAAAAGACAAACCAACAAAAAACAAGGAAGGAGTTGTTGTTGGAGAAACAATGCAAATTACAGCGTAGGGGAGCACCAATTTTATCATAACCCCCTGACATGTTGTTCATCGACGAGGAGGTATCATAGAGGACCTTAAATAAAATCGATACATTGGAATTGGCATTTCCCAAGATCCTGATGAAGGTTCTCTACAACCTACATATTAGCATCGTGCAAGAAATTTAGTCCAGGGAAAGGTCTGATGCGATAAATCTATAGATAGTGCAAGAGAAGAAGATCACACTAAAGGAATTAATTAGCCAAGAAGGGAAGGAAAATAATATAGCGTAACAAAAATTAGAGGAGATGGAGAAGTACATAAGAGAAATATTTTGAACCATCCCAGACATTGCAGAGTCAGAGGGAGTATATTTTGAAGAGAAGATGTGGAAAATAACATAGGCCTTGGAGAAGTACAAGGAAAAGATAAAGGAACTGGAGGAGTGCACAGTACCCACTACTCCTCCATAAGTAAGAGCACAATGAGAATAAGATGCAACATAATCTGTGAAAAGTATAGCACAAACCATACATAGGATGACAAAGTTGTTGGAAAAAAGTGGCCAACTATGGACACAACTCTTAGAAGATGGAAGCTTCCAAGACTTGAAATAAAGGGAAGAGAAGGTACATGAAGTAATGGCAGACATAAAAAAATGACAAAAGACAATGTCACTACCAAAAAATATTAAGACAACTGCAAAAATGAAGATCCTACAAGCAGAGGAGAAAGCAGTGCAGACACATAAAATTTCAAGACAAGCTCAGTTGGAGCCTCTGCAGGACAAGGTGGAACAAATGGTCATGGATATAGATGCAACAAAGAAAAGGGTGGAACATATAGTATTGGCAGGAGGACATATATTGAATCCTCCAGTCACCACGTAGGTGGTGGAATCCATGATTAAGAAGAGAAACCAGGCTAAGGAGAAATGGCAACATATAACAGAGATGTATGAAGCACTGACACAAGCAATAAAAGATGCAGGAGTTCGTGAGTGACTCAGGATGAGTCACAATGTCAGTTTTGGGGGCCTGTTGGAGCAGGGCAATTTTGGGGAAAATTAAGGAAGTTTCGAAGGAATAAAAGCATCACCGAAAAATAGGGGAGCATGCCGAAAATAGAGGAAAATAAGCACTGAAATTAGAGGAAAACCAACACCGAGAAAAGAAGTTACAAAGTGTACAAATTGTTGCAAAGAAGTTGGAAAGTGGACAAGCGCCAAATTGGAGAAATGGTTGGATCGAGGACAAGCTGATATTAAGTCAAGGAGAAATTAGACATACCTAATACTCTTAGGGTTATGGTTTTTGTAAGGGCTTTGTCCCAAGTTTTGTATAAGTAGAATGTATTAGGACGATGAGAGGGTTGTCCTTTTTGTGATCATTGTCATTGTTGTTGTTTTCCTTTCATTATAAGTGATTATTGTCGATAAAATGATGTAATATGTGGATATCCAATGTAATGAAGGAACGATTGTATAGTGCACAACACTAGATTTTGAAAGAACATGAATAAAGAGAAGAAGCGACAAATATTTGTGGACGTAGCCCCATGGAGGGTGAACCACGATATTTGTGTAATGTGTGTGAATGGTTGCATTTATTACTGTTATATTTGAGTTATCAAGATCTAGGATGAATATGTTAATTGATAAAGGTTATATTACTGCGCACTAAGGAAAGAACTGTAAAATAGGACTAGATGAATGAATGTTATAGCTAGTGTTTAGATCTGAAGCTTATGGTACAATAGATGAATATTTATCATGGAATACATGCGGTTATAATGGTTAATGAAGTCTATTGGTCATATAACGTGTCATTGGTAAGAGTTAGAGTTAGCATAATGTATGTGTATTTGTTGACGAGCGAAATTGATCGCTCGTCAACTGGAGGGGTGGATCTGGTCCGGGGTTGTCTAAATAACCCAAGCCATTTGGATTGATCCACTCCGACAGGTTTAGCGGCTCCGTTGGCCGATCTAAGTCCTAGGAAAGTGAAAAAACTAAACTAAAGAAACTAACTGAAAGGAAAACAAACAACTGTTGAAAAATATATACAATCTAGAATGTATTTACAGTTTTACTAACTAATAGAATAATGGTTCTACCTATTAAATATACATTGTATTTGTTGGTTGTGGAGCTTGATTATCTTCCTGATTTAGAGGTCCTTGCTTTCA
>ML792199.1:204807-224219 GCA_009831015.1 Picea engelmannii
CGATTTATCAAACAAATCCTTTATACTAATTCAAAGAAAACAAAATCATTCTAAAATCATTGTTGAAATACCATACCTTGGTTTTAGGGATACGATTCGATCAGGCT
Organism: Picea engelmannii; assembly: GCA_009831015.1. Taxonomy (NCBI): domain Eukaryota; kingdom Viridiplantae; phylum Streptophyta; class Pinopsida; order Pinales; family Pinaceae; genus Picea; species Picea engelmannii. Next base: position 204,915 of record ML792199.1, read on the forward strand.
ATTTTTGAATTAACAATGGCAGTGGTCGCCTCTACATTTTTTAAAACGATAGAGCCTGTGGTGTTTTGCCTTTTATCATTACCTTGCAATTTGTCATTTTCCTTGGTTAACACATTTACTCGGTCCTCCAAGGAATTGATTCGGGATTGCAGTAGAGGGACATCTGTATAATATTGTTTGAGCCATGAGTTGCATTCATTGCACTGTGGTTTATTAGGTCGTGTAATCACAGGTGAAGAATCTCTTAATTTACCAGTAGTTCCACTGTCGAGATTGATCCCGGGGAAGTTAGGGTCATCTTTAAGGCACGGTGGGAGGTTCGATACATAGTCATAGGGCTTGACAGAACAAAGTCCGTGTGAGTATGGATACTCCTTGGTCAGAAATCGCTCGATTTCGAAATCTGAATCTTCACTTAATAAAATTGGTTTATGATATGTGTTTTGTTTAGGTTTATTGCGAGCACACCTTGATACCCAACGAGAAACCCTCTTACCCTTGCTACTGACATCGCTATTACCCTTACCCTTTTTCTTTATAGACCTCTTGATAGGCTTAGCACTATCTTTTAGGCATGAGTCAGGCAGGGTGTCGGGTAGGTTATCGTTCGGGTAGGTCGAGGGTTCAACAGAGGGTAAGAGTGTAGGAGGGGGTACGACAGGCCCGACAAGGGTTTCTGTGACCATGGTTTTGTCCACTTGACCAATTTCAGGACTGGCAAAGCCATTCCTCAACAAGAAAGATTTCCAACAGTCGCCACTCAACCTCAAATGATGGACTATAACAATTTTAATTAAATAGTGGTGGAAGAGGCTGTAGTCGGCCTTCTCCCTATTGAATCGTTTAGCCATTTTATACAAACTGTGAAGGAGGAAATGTGGCATATTTAAAGGGAAATATATGAAACTCATAAGCAGTCGTAGGTGGTATAGGAAAGCTAAACCGTATCTACCTTCACATGTAATGAATTTCTTAATAATGGCCAACAAATCATGCCACCTAGACTTAAGAGCTGTGACTGGCATACCTTTGTCACAACTGTTGATTTTCCTTGAGGTAAATAGGAGTGGCCATGGCACTTCATCAACCTTTGAATTCTTAAACATTTTTTTCCCTTCGGCTGGCAGACCAATGGATGAGCTGAGGAAATCTTCATTCAATTCGAGTTGGATGTCCCCAACTTTGGCCCTGCATCCATCGAATGTAAGTGCAAATTGTTGAGCGACTATGAGGTTGAAACCATCGAACTTCTCAATAAAAACTAACCATCCATTCCTCTCAAGGTCCTCTCGGGCGTTATCAAATAACAACAACGTTTGGATGCCGTTGGGTTCGATTCGCACTACAGGAGCCATAGTAGATAGCACGCGGTCAACAGGGTAATCAGTGAGGGGGTTTGACAGGGTAAATACAGAACCATTTTCCCGCAGCTTCCCCAAAAGAAGTAGAGGCAGCCCGAAATGCAAGGCAAAACGTTAATGCTTATGCGTGCGAGGGTGGTGTAGTAATTTGGGACCATGCAAAACTATTATGTCAGTTGTACAATCAATGGCGCCTTGGTAAAAAGTTTCATTCAAATCACAATGGTGTATATCAAAAACATGTCAAATGAATAACCATTGAAAACCATGAAATACATAACCAAAACTCGATTCGAATGTTAAATAAACAATGGTATTTATATGATTTAAAAGAAACCAATATGTCGAGCATTGCACCAACGATTCGACCCCAAAATTAATATGTTCAATAAAACCATTGCACCAAGGATTTGATCAAAGACACCAAAATATCATATAACCATTTCTAAATCGAAACCATATTGACAATGGTCAAATGCAAAGTGAGTAAAGGTTTGGTGTTTTGATAAATGTATGACCATTAGTGAGTTGGAGGTAAAAGAGTTATGACCACATAAACTAAAAGATTTATAACAATCCAAAAGATCATTTTAGTGCAATCAACATGACTTCCAACTCTAGTGTTTCACGCTTGCAGTCATGAAAATGAAAACAAAAAGTAGGTATGCGAAAGCAAAAGATGATAGTATCATTTTATTTAAAAAATTGGGATGAGTATTGAGGGTTCAAAACCCTTGTGTAGGCAGCTTGTAAGGAAAAGATAGGAATGAAAATGGCTGCCAACAATGGCAACACACTGGTAGAAGAAGTTACCTCTACCAAACGAATAATTCTAGATTAAGATAATGAGAATAATTCTAACTCAAAAACAACCAGAAAAATTGTTTAAACATCGTCATCAATCATAAAAATTCCAGCTGGTTATTTTAAAAGATGAAAATTGATAATAGTCTTAATAAAAGTGAGTCACGATATTAAGGATAAAATCTCCAATACTGTTGACAGAGCCACTGCTGCCAGTAGATGTCCATAGCCTCGATAGGGTTGCCATTTAATCCACTCTGATATCTGTATCCTGCCAGGAAGTTTCAGATCAAAATAAAGGACATTTTAAGGTCAAGAGGTTCCATAATTGTAAATTTTCATATACCCGACATTGCTTCGCTACCAGCAGGCCTGTTCAGTACCCCGACGAAGTTATCTTGGCATCATGCATGCATTTGCCTGCTGCCAGCAGACCTGTTCAGTATCCCGATGGGTTTACAAGCACTTCCCACAGCTCTTTAATGATTTATTTGTTTTTTTTTTTTTTTTCTAAGATATATAATTGAGCAGGGTGACGCTGAAAATTATGATATTTTGGACATATTTTTACAGACCTTGAAAAAGATTTTTAAAATGTCCCTTTTTTAAGATCTAGAGATAGATTTTTAATAAACCGACCTTCGGAGATAGGGAGACATATTCTGAATTGTTCCCTTAAGGAACAGGGACAGCGTAAGAATAAAATGGATGATCGTGATAGGCTTCAATTACAGATTGGAATCAATAAACTTCTTTCAAACAACAAGCTTTCTTTAACATGGCTGTAAATATTAGAAGCATATCATAATTGATGTTTAGATAAACTTTCAGCAGTCATTTTAGAGGAAATTTTTTTCTGTTTTATTTGTCTGAACAGTTCATAATGCAGGTATGTGTATTTCAAAAGTAAAAACTGATAAGCATAAGGGGGAAATCAAAACCAAAACAACAAAAGAAAATGAAAAACAAACAAAGGAAAAATATTTACAAAGCGTACACAGGGTTTTTCTTAAGAGAAATATATTTTTAGAGCTTGGCCATTCAACAGATAGGTGTCTGGCTGTCCCTCTAGACTCTGTATTCTGAAAGAGCTGGGACCCAATTTCTCAACAATTAAAAACGATCCTAGCCATAAGTTCTGAAACTTTGTGTGTTCTCCCTTTCCCTCATGTGGTTTGTCCCATTTTAGGACAAGGTCACCTACTTAAAAGTTTCTGTCAGAGGCAGGGTTGGAATCAAACCATCTTTTAACAACATGTTGATGCTGATCCAAATTTCGTTTTGCCTGAGCCCTTACCTCTTCTAGTTTTATTAAAGCATTAATTCGATTCTCCAAATGGGGGCAGTTTTCTTCTTGTATTTTATGTGATAGTTGTAGTGAGGGAATAAGAATATGTGGTGGCAGAACTGCTTCTCGGCCATAGACGAGAAAGAAGGGAGAGTTACCTACAGCCATTTTTGGAGTTACTCTATCAGCCCAGATTGCGTTTAACAGTGCATTATGCCATTTTTTGTGATTTTCAGATACCGTTCTCTTGATGATTTTAATCAGATTCTTATTAGTTGATTCTGCCAATCCATTGCCTTGAGGCTAATAGCTGGCAGAATAATTTAATTTAATTCTTTTTTCTAGAGTGAACTCACTCATCTCAAGAGACGAAAAATAAGAAGCGTTATCGAATACTAAATAGTCAGGGATACCAAAATGAGTAATAATATTTGAGTTTAAAAAGGCAATTACCTTACTGGTATTTACAGCTCTTAATGGGGCAGATTCAGACCACCTGGTGAAGTAATATGTGGCTGTTATGATAAACTTATGCTGCTGTGAGGATGGCAGATTGATTGGACCTATAATATCAAGACCCCACTGCTAAAAAGGGGAGTCTACCGAAACAAGCTGCAAAGGGAAGGCTGGTTTCTGTATCCGCCCGGATGCTTTTTGACAGATAATACACTTGCGACACAGGGCATGAGCATCTCTAAAAAGTGTAGGCTAGTAATAACCCGCTCTTAATACTTTGTGGGCAGTGGTATCCCCGCCAAAATACCCACCAGCTTATCCTGCGTGCAATTCTAATAAGACCTTTTCTGCTTCATCTTTCTCAAGACAACGCATTAGTACTCCATCAAAATTTTGACGAAACATAATACCATTAATTAATTGAAAGGAGGTAGATTTTAATCTTAACGCTCTTCTTTTAGTGGGATCCAGGTGACGGGGGGATGACCCATGTTCAAGACAGAATTTTATATCGTCATACCAGGGATTGACAGAGTTTTGTGCACAGCAGATTGAATTTTGATTGTACTGTCCTGGGTTTGACACAACGTTTTCTTCTTGTTGTCCTGCTACTAAATCAGCAACTAACTTGCATAACCCTTGGCCTCTCACTATTTGAGATGGGGTGATTTCTATGTCATACTCTTGTAAGGAGGTGACCCAGTTCGCCCTCTTTTCACCTAGTTCTTTATGCACTAACAGATTTCTGACGACCGGGTAAGGGACAATAATTTTCGTCCTAGATTTCAAAAGATAAGATCGGAAGTGCTTTACTTCTTTAAAAATAGCATAGGCTCACTGATATACCACTGAGTAATTACGTTCTGTGCCTTTGAAAGCAGAGCTCATAAAGGCAATTGGGACTTCATTGTTTTCAGCGTTCTTTTGAGTTAGGACAACAGCGTAGGAGCGGTCATAAGCAAATGTATAGAGCGTGAAGTCTTACGAAAAGTTGGGTCTCATGAGAGAAGGAGCATCTATTATGGCCTTTTTTATTGAATTAAAATCTTGGTTTTCTAAGGGTCCCCAATGATATTGTGCGTCCTTTTTTATTAAGTTCTGTAAAGGTCTCACCATTTCTAAAAAACTAGGGACGAATCTCCTGACAAAGTTTATCTGGCCTAAGAAAGACTGCATAGACTTTTTGGACAAGGGAGGGGGGAGTTTCGAGATGACTTGAGTCCTTTCAGGGTCGATAATCATCCCTTTGCTTGATACAATAAATCCTAAGAGCTTACCTTGTTCTACTGCGAAGATACATTTTTTAGGGTTCAAGGAAATGTCGTACTTATGACATCGTTGTAGAACAACTCTCAAATGAGCTAGATGATCAGTTTTATTTTTTGAGAATACAGTAAAATCATCTAGGTAAACTACGACAAATTGATTGATTAAGCCTCGGAAAGCGATGTCCATCGCTCTCTGGAAAGTGGCACCAGCATTAATGAGTCCAAAGGACATTTTCCTACAAGCGTAGGTGCCCCATGGAGTGCAGAAGGTAGTTTTAAGTTGGTTTGGAGGAGACATCAGGACTTGGTTGTACCCTGAAAAACCATCCAATAAGGATATTCTTTCAAAACCATATACCTGTTGAAGGATCTGTTCCATGGGTGGGACAGGGTAGTTGTCTTTATCAGACGCTCGATTAAGGTTTCAAAAATCGACGCATAGTCGGATTTCACCACTCTTCTTCCAGACCGGGACCAGATTAGAGACCCATTGCATGTGCCTAACTGGGAAAATTATCTTAGCATTCAGGAGTTTATTTAATTATTTTTTGACAGTAGGTTCGAGTTTAGGGTGCATTTTTCTTAACTTTTGTTGAAACAACAAGGTTTGGGGTTTCATAGGAATGACGTGTTGTATGATGTTGGGGTCAAAGGTTTTTAGGTCTTCATACGTCCATGCAAAAACAACTTTGAATTCCTTAAACAATTTAATAAACGTGGCTTTCTCTTGTTCAGAACACCCCACCCCTAAATTAATGCACTATGGATTTTCATTAGTTCCCAAGTTTACTTTTACATACAATAAAGAGGAACTATTTGTTTTACAATTGACTGATTTTTTGAATTTATCTTGCAGATCATAAAAATTTTCTAATCTAACTACAGATTTAGGGATATAATTTACCATGTCCGATGAAGATTCAGGAGATCTTGGATCTGGTATTACCGTGAAATCGCAAAGGTTGTCATCATGAGTGCATTCGTCGATCACTGCGCCTTGGAAAGTTTCTTCCATATGCAGGAAACTAATAATTTGTTGATCGTCGTCAAAGACTCTCCAATTCATGATGTTGTCGGGAACGGATGGCCCAAACAACAATTCAACGGAGAATGCATTCAGGGACAAGCCTTCTGCAGGAAAGAGTTTCGAAGCTACGTTAGCTAATAAATTGGCTTCCGAATTATTCAATCTAGGAATAGAATTTATGTTAAAAGAAGAAAACTTATTCATCAAATTCCATACCTCAGATTGATAGCTTTTAAGATGCAGAGACAAACAATGGATAGAATCTCTTACCTGCCTAACCACGATTTCAGAATCGTCAAAGACAATCAAATTTTGAATGTTCATATCTAATGCTTTTCTGAGGCCTTCCAATAAAGCCTCATATTATGATGTGTTGTTTGTACATTCAAACTCTAACCTGCATGCAATCAGGGTTTTGTTACCTACTGGATCAATAATAACGCAGCCCACACCAACTCCTTCCTTGGACTTTGACCCATCAAATTAAAGAGACCATATTTGATTTTTTTCAGGTGCATGAGACCATTGGGTAGAAACTGGTGGCTGCATATATGCCACAATCTTGGACTGTTGTTCCGGGTTACTGATAGCGGAAGTCTCGGCCATGAAATTAACAAAAAAAGTATCCATCCCTTGTATTTCGGGTGAATTGGTAGAAGGTGTAAATGGTTCATTGGGATCATTTAAATATGTCATTGTGAACTTTAGGTAACGTTCACGATTTACCTTGATTTTGTCGGGCTTTCCGTTCTCGGGCAGCCACAAGTGAGACCAATCTGTCGCAAAATAGCCGTGTAGCTGCTCTAACTAGTCTCTGCTTAAAAACAAACCATAAACTTCTGGAATATCTAGAACAATAATATCAATCACTTGATGAACTTTGGGGTTAGACGATAATCTTATAAGAACATTCCTTAATTCGCCTATAACCTTAACACTAGTTCGATCAAGTTGGATGATCTTTAAGGTGGATGGTTCAACTTCAACATTAATCTTCTGACACACAGACCATGGAATTACATTGGATGATGCTCCTGAGTCTACCATACAATTGTGCATGTTCCTATTAAAGATTTTGAAAGTTAACAAAAATGGAGGTACATTTCTGCGAGTACTAATGGTGGAAGCTTGTGGCTTTTTACTCGCAGCCTCTAAAGCTAATTTATCTACATTTGTTACATTATTTACAGGAAGGCCTCTCCTCTCATGAGGATCATAATTKTTCTTAGAGGGGGCCTTCTGAGGAACTTTTGGGTTATTCTAAAAAAATTTGTTACTGCTTGGATTATCGTTTTTTCTATTCTCTGCGATATTCTGTAACATTTTTTGTAGCAGAAACGGAAATTTTAATAATTCATAAACAGAAATGTTAGCCCTTAACTTTTTTAGATCTTCAACTAAATCATAATCTAATTTTGGGTTTACATGACTCTATTTAGTCTCAGCTGATCTAGACTGTTTTGGGGGTAAAGTTGTAGTGTTTTCAGCAGAAGGTTTGTTTGTTGTCTTACTCCTTGTATTGTAGGGATGTACTGTCTCGAAATTAGCTTGAAAAATGCTATCCAAGAAGTGTCCAAAGATGTTCGGAGAAGATTCATCTTCTTCAACTGTCTCTTGTTCAACTACCTCCTCAGGAATCTTAGGAGGCATCAAGTTATCCTGGGCTTCTAGAATCGTTTGAATAGCGAATTGTAGACTTTCTAGGTTTAAGCCTTCGGTATTCAAATTAGGTCGGTTGGTGGGAAAAGGCTTCCTAAACGGCGGTTTGTAAGGCCCTTTTCTCAAAGAATCTTCTTCGGCCATCCTTTTCAAATCTATAACTTGATTTGATAGTTTTTGAAAAACTTTTGTTAAGTTTTCTAAATCTGAGCTTTCAGGTTGTGTTTTATTTTGAGGTTTTGGAAGATGAACTAGTCTCTATATTGTTGCTAGTAGTGTATTTTAAGTTGAGGATGTCTTTCTCGATCTAACTGGCCTCTTCAAAGGCTTCTAACAACATGGATTTCTTGGATCTCTTTACCCAAATGGCTATACTTTGATGTAAGGCTTTCGTATAATATGCTATGATAAGATTCTCAGTAGGCATCGAATCTGTAGGGATTCAGTTCTTTAGTGTTAAGAATCTTTGGTTAAAGTCTTTGATTTTCTCTTTGGGATTCATTCTTAAACTAGAAAGCTCCATGACTAGAACTTCTGAGGACTTATCGTCTCCAAACGTTTCAAGAAAGTAGGATTCAAACTTCTCCCATGACACAATGGTATGGGGCTACTGGGCAAAGTACCAGGTAGAGGCATTTCCCTCGAAAGTATAGGGGAACAATCTACAGACTACGTCTTCGTGCTCGACATTACGGAGTCTAATGGCTAACATAAACTTTTTAATGTGATCTTCGGCGATCTGTTTAGAGTCCGAGTCAAACTTGGGGAGCCACTTCTCCGGATGTTTGGGCAAGGGATGCTGAGGCCTGGGTATGGCTACTGCATCTTGGTCGAGCCAGGGTCTGGAAGGATTGTTCTAATTGGCCATTGGTGTGGGTGGTGTGGAAGGCTGGGATGAAGAACTACCTTCGTCAGAGGATTCTTCTCTAGAAGAAGAAGGGGAAGAAGGAGGTGGTGAGGGTGGTATTCCAGATCCTCCTGCTGCAGGAGTGAGGATTGGATCTGTAAAGTTTAAAGTGAGGTTAGTGCCTTCAAGTTGTTCTCTGATATCAGAGAAATATAATGGTTGGTCCAAAGATCGATTTGGTTGCCTTAAACGGGCGAAGGCACTATGTATTCTTATGAGAGATTGGCGGATAATCCCTTGTACATCACCACCTGTAGGATTTGGGGTTACTGGTTCAACTGTGATCCGTAGATCGTCGTTTGATGTGGTTGTTATTTGAGGGACGATGTTGTCATTTGAATGACTTCTTGTCACTATAGGTGAGAGGTTGGGTGGTGGAGGAGTCTTAAGACCGCCTCATGCCATTAATAATTTCCAGGCCCTCCTTCTAGCACCATTTGTTGACGGGCGAAATTGATTGCTCGTCAACTGGAGGGGTGGATCTGGTCCGGGGTTGTCTAAATAACCCAAGAAGTTTGGATTGATCCACTCCAATGGGTTTAGCGGCTCCGTTGGCCGATCTAAGTCCTAGGAAAGTGAAAAAACTAAACTAAAGAAACTAACTAAAAGGAAAACAAACAACTGCTGAAAAATATATACAATCTAGAATGTATTTGCAGTTTTACTAACTAACAGAATAATGGTTCTACCTATTAAATATACATTGTATTGATATGATTAAATCTTTGTTATCTATACAGTATTTACAGAATACAAATTTTGATTGAAATCTGCAAAATCATATGTGAATTATCTTATGACAGCGAAGCTATTATTTTTGGATTTTTATAACTTTTATGAAAAAGGAATGAAACAAAAACTATCTAACTAAGTAATAAAAATAGTAATTTGTAATGTATATCTATCTAAACTACAGAGAATTCTCATATTAATTAAACTATTAAAATTAAATAGCAAACTAACATGAAATCATCATCTCCTACTTGTCCTGTACATAGGCATCTGCGTTCACTGTTCAATGAGGCCATCCCGCACCGGATTTCCCAATACTTCACGTAAACACGAAGCAACAATGCTCTTGAATGTTAACGATAGAATAGGTAAAGGATGCATCAACAACAATTTTATATTTTACAAATAATCACATTAAGATAAATCCCTCTGCAAATATTTGTACATAACTGCTCATTTAACAAAGAAGATTAACCTTCTGTTCATTAAATTAAAATAGGATAATTGTTGTAATGTAAAATGAGAGACATCAAATATGGACACAATTTAAATCGCATCGCATCAATCTGTAACAAATTGTGATATTAAAAGTAGTCAATAATTCGATTACACATTGAAATGAACAAAACATGAAATAAAAGTATGATATATTGAAAGCTAAAGCCGTACAAACATCCACTTTCATTTGAGTCTGAATCATCAATCCATAGTCTCTGCCTCCAAGCAGCGATGGTTTGTTTACAAAAAATAATAGGTATATAAAGGCCATAGGATGAAAACATTCCTTGTGGAAATTATCAAAACTGTTTGCAAAAAAAAATGGGAACAATCTCCCAAATTCCTATTTCTATCTAAGACTAACAACCTAATCCAAAACTATGTTAAAAAAGCATGTTAAAAAATGCCACTATCGATCCAATTCCCATTGAAATTCGTGTGTACCTATATATGCACAAAAATACACAATTTCAGATTGTGTTTAATTGTAAAATCAACAGAAATTCAAATTTTATGACTAGCTACAGAATCTCACGATTCTGTAGCTAGTTATTATTTACAAACAGAACTGTATTATATCAATTCAATCATAACAAAAATATATGCGATTTATCAAACAAATCCTTTATACTAATTCAAAGAAAACAAAATCATTCTAAAATCATTGTTGAAATACCATACCTTGGTTTCAAGGTTACGATTCGATTAGGCTATTTTTGAATTAACAATGGCAGTGGCCGCCTCTACATTTTTTAAAACGACAGAGCCTGTGGTCTTTTGCCTTTTATCATTAGCTTGTAGTCTGTCATTTCCTTGGTTAACACATTTACTCGGTCCTCCAAGGACTTGATTTGGGATTGCAGTAGAGGGACATCTGTATAATATCGATCGAACCATGAGTTGCATTCATTGCACTGTGGTTGATCAGGTCATGTAATCACAGGTGAAGAATCTCTTAATTTACCATCAGGTCCACTGTCGAGCTTGATCTCAGGGAAGTTAGGGTCATCTTTAAGGCGCGGAGGGAGGTTCGATACGTAGTCATAGGGATTGACAGAAAAAAGGTCATGTGAGTATGGATACTCCTGGGTCAGAAATCACTCAATTTCGGAATCTGAATCTTCACTTAATAAAATTGGTTTCTGATCTGTGTTTTGTTTAGGTTTATTGCAAGTACACATTGATACCTAGCATGCAACCTTCTTACCCTTGCTATTGACATCGCTATTAGCCTTACCCTTTTTATTTACAGACCTCTTGATAGGCTTAGCACTGTCTTTTAGGCATGAGTCAGGCAGGGTGTCGGGTAGGTTATCATTCGAGTAGGTCGAGGGTTCAACAGAGGGTAAGAGTGTAGGAGGGGGCATGACAGGCCTGACAAGGGTTTCTGTGACCACGTTTTTTTCCACTTGACCAATTTCAGGACTGGCAAAGCCATTCCTCAACAAGAAATCTTCCCAATAGTCGCCACTCAACCTCAAATGATGGACTATAACAATTTTAATTAAACAGTAGTGGAAGACGCTGGAGTCGGCCTTCTCCCTCTTGAATCGTTTAGCCATTTTATACAAACTGCGAAGGAGGAAATGTGGCATATTTAAAGGGAAATCTATGAAACTCATAAGCAACCGTAGGTGGTATAGGAAAACTAAACCGTATCTACCTTTGCATGTAATGAATTTCATAATAATGACCAACAAATCATGCCACCTAGACTTAAGATCTGTGACTGGCATACCTTTGTCACAACTGTTGATTTTCCTTGAGCTAAACAGGAGCGGCCATGGCACTTCATCAACCTTCGAATTCTTAAACCATTTTTGCCCTTCGGCTGGCAGACCAGTGGCTGAGCTGAGGAAATCTTCGTTCAATTTGAGTTGGATGTTCCCATATTTGGCCTTGCATCCATAGAATGTAAGTGCAAATTTCTGAGTGACTGCGAGGTTGAAACCCTCGAACTTCTCAATAAAAATCAACCATCCATTCCTCTCAAGGTCCTCTCGGGCATTATCAAATAACAACAATGTTTGGACACCGTTGGGTTCGATTCGCACTATAGGAGCCATAGCAGATAACACACAGTCAACAGGGTAATCGGTGAGGGGGTTTGACAGGGTAAACACAGAACCATTTTCCCACAGCTTCCCCAAAACAAGCAGAGGCAGCCTGAAATGCAAGGCAGAACGTTAATGCTTATGCGTGCGAGGGTGGTGTAGTAATTTGGGACCATGCAAAAATATTATGTCAGTTGTACAATCGACGATGCCTTGGTAAAGAGTTTCATTCAAATCACAATGGTGTATATCAAAAACATGTCAAACAAATAACCATTGAAAACCATGAAATACATAACTAAAACTCGATTTGAATGTTAAATAAACAATGGTATTTATATGATTTAAAAGAAACCAATATGTCGAGCATTGCACCAACGATTCGACCCCAAAATTAATATGTTCAATAAAACCATTGCACCAAGGATTTGATCAAAGACACCAAAATATCATATAACCATTGCTAAATCGAAACCATATTGACAATGGTCAAATGCAAAGTGAGTCAAGATTTGGTGTTTTGATAAATGTATGACCATTAGTGAGTTGGAGGTAAAAGAGTAATGACCACATAAACTAAAAGATTTATAACAATCCAAAAGATCATTTTAATGCAATCAACATGACTTCCAACTCTAGTTTTTCACGCTTGCAGTCATGAAAATGAAAACGAAAAGCAAGTATGTGAAAGCGAAAGATGATAGTGTCGTTTTATTTAAAAAATTGCGATGAGTATTGAGGGTTCAAAACCCTTGTGTAGGCATCTTGTAAGGAAAAGATAGGAATGAAAATGGCTGCCAATAGTATTCGAGGGTTAATAGTTGAGTGGATCTAATGCCTCTGAGAGAGAAACACATCCCATCCCAAGGTTGTTGAAATCTGAGTCATGCAGCCACCCATAGAAGCCATCTTGGCTGAGACTGCATAGTGCACTTTTTGCACTGTGTTGTCTTCTTGTATCAAGAAGGGCCAATGGTTGAAGGGAAGTTGGTAATCCTGTAGTAGAACCTAGGCCAGGCCAAAGTAAAACCAACAAGTGCTATGCATGTGGAAAGACATGGCACATGTCTTGGGAATTTCTCGAGAAGAAGAATGCAGGAACTAGAGGAGCTCACATTTCTGAAGCACAATGAAAGAATGTGGAGGTAGAGATGAAGGAAAAAGTAGCGAAATAGGGAAGATCACTCATGATGAGGAAATTTCTCGTGAAGCTAGAGAAAGAGGTAAGAGAACTAGTCCAGAGGAAAAGTTTGTTCACAACTTCTTGCAAGATCAGAGATAGGGTATGAAAGGTGATTATAGATAGTGGGAGTAATGATAATTTAGTATCCACAGAGATGGTGGAAAATATGAAGCTAGAGACGAATGGACATCTGAATCCGTACAAGGAGTTGTGGTTTCAAAAAGGACATCAAGTCATGGTAAGTAGACAATGCAAAGTTAAACTTAAAATAGGTGGTTATAGAGATGAAGTTTTATGTGATGTCATACCTATGGATGTTTTTCATGTTATGTTGGGAAGACCGTGACAATATGACATGAATATCATACATGATGGGAGAAAGAACACTTATACCCTTGACAAGAATGGTTGTAAGAATATGATATTTCCAATAGAAGATAAAGGAGTCAAAGAAGAAGCTAGTCCTAGTATACTTATCATGTGTGGGAAAGAACTCTTGAAAGAAGTCAAGAAAGAACAATAAATGTAGTTTGTTGTTGTAGGTACGATGATATTCATTCTCACAAGAAATTATATTAATAATTTACCAGTGGCGGTTCAAGATTTATTGGGTGACTTTGTTGATATTGTGGTGGATAAGTTACCTCACTCCTTAGCACCCATTAGGAGTATCAATCATCATATTGATATTATTCCAGGAGCAAGTTTTCCAAAAAAAGCAACATACAGATTGACCCCTCAAGAGAATGAAGAGGTCAAGGATCAAGTCCAAGAGTTGTTGGATAAAGGTTTGATCAGGGAAAGTTTGAGCCTGTGTGCAATACCAACTGTGTTGAGTCCAAAGAAATATGGAGGTTGGAGAATGTGCATAGATTCTAGATCCATCAACAAGATAACCATCAGGTATATATTTCCTTTACCTAGAATGGATGATTTAATGGATTTCTTGAGTGGAGATAGTTATTTTTCCAGGATAGACTTGAAGAGTGGCTATCATCGGATAAGGATGAGAGAGAGAGTTGAATGGAAGACAACATTTAAAACAAATGAAGGATTGTACCAGTGTCTTGTTATGCCATTTGGATTAACCTATGCCCCAAGTAAATTTATGAGGTTGATGAATGAAGTACTCAAATATTTTATTGGTAAGTTTGTGATTGTTTATTTAGACGACATCCTATTTTTTAGTAATACTGAAGAAGAGAATTTGAGACACTTGAAGATGGTGTTGAGAAGGTTGCAACAAGAGAAGTTGTTAGTGAATTTGAAGAAATTTTCTTTCATGAGAACATAAATTATATATTTGGGGTTTGTAATCTATTCAAATGAGTTGAATATGGATCCATAAAAGGTGAGGGCAATCAAAGAATGACCTTCTCCAAGAAGTGTGTTTGAAGTAAGAATTTTTCATGGGTTGGCGAGTTTTTACACGAAATTCGTCAGGAATTTCAGCAGTATTTGTGCACCCATACTGGACACCATAAAGAAGGAACATAAGTCTTTTAATTGAACATAAGAGGCTGAGAAATGATTTAGAGTGTTAAAAGAAAAGATAATATAACAGCCTATTCTAGTTCTTCTAGATTTTAAGAGGACATTTCAAGTAAATGTGATGCTAGTGGAGTAGCCATTGGCACAGTTTTAAGTCAAGACAATAAGCCTATTTCTTAGTTCAGTGAAAAATTGAATGATGTTAAGAGGAAATATTCCACGTATGACAAGGAATTTTATGTTGTAGTTCAAGCCTTAAAAAATGGAAGCATTATCTTATCTCGAAGGAGTTTGTTTTATATATTGACAATCAAGCTTTGCAGTTTATAACCAGACAATAGAATTTGAACAAGAGACATGCCAAATGGGTACAATTCATGCAAAATTTTACTTTTTTTACCAAGCATATTATTGTAAGCGCTAACAAAGTTGTCGTTGATTTGAGTAGGAGATGTTTGATCTTGCAGGAATTCCAAGTGGAGACCTTAGGATTTGAATACCTCGAGGAGATGTATCAAGAAGATCTAGATTTCAAGGAAGCTTATGAAGCATGTGAGAACCCTTTTCTAAGGGAAAAAAATAAATGGATGGGATACTTGATCCAAGACAAACTATTTTTCAAGGGAAGTCAATTGTGTATCCCGAAATGTTTAATGTGGGATAACTTGTTAAAGGAAAAGCATAGTGGAGGATTGGATGGAAACTTTGGCCATGATAATACATATGTGTAGTTGATTTCTTCATCCCATTGGCCAGATATGAGGACTGATGTGAAGAAATTTGTGGATAGATGCAAAATCTGCTAATATGAAAAAAGAAAGTAGTAGAACATTGGATTATATAAACCATTACCTCTTCTAGAGATGTCGTGCGATGCGATAAGTATGGATTTTGATCTGGGATTTCCAAGAACCCAGAGGGGAAGTAATTTTATCTTTGTGGTGGTTGAAAAATTTTCAAAGATGGCACATTTCATACCGTGTCACAAAACTAGCGATGCTACTCACATAGAAAATTTGTTTTCAAGGAGATTGTGAGATTGCATGGGTTTTCTAGAAGTATAGTCTCGGATAGAGATACCAAATTTCATGGGACACTTTTGGAGAACCTTGTGGAAGAAGACGGGGAAATGTTTTTCTTTCATTTCAATGCATCATCCTCAAATAGACGGACATACTGAGGTGGTGAATTGAAGCTTAGGGAATTTGTTGAGGATTTTGGTCACTAAACATCACAGTCATTGGGATCAAATTTTCCCCCAAACAGATTTTGCCTATAATGAATCACCAAATAGGAGTACTGGTAAAATCCCATTCCAGATAATATATGGAATGCATCCAAGAGGAATTTACAAGTTGAGAGATTTGGGACGAGATGATTTATGAAGTGTAGGAGAAGATGATTTTGCTGTAGAGATGCAAAAGTTGCATGATCAGATCAAGGGACAACTACAGGATAGCAGTAAAAAATATAAGATTCGAATAGACCAAAGAAGAAGAGAGGTAAATTTTGAAGATGGAGATCAGGTCTTAGCACACCTGAGGAAGAAAATATTTTCAAAAGGGAAATAAAAAAAGTTGAGGATGAAGAAGAGAGGACCATGTAAGATCCTCAAAAAACTTGCTACAAATGCTTATGAGATTGAATTACCAGAGGACGTTGGAATATCACAACTATTCAATGTAGAATACGTATACCCTTACAAGATAGATGATACAAGAGGAAAATATGACCAGGAGAAGATTCATTGGAAGCAACAGATTCCCATAGCAGAGAAGCCACAGATAGAGAAGATTTTAGAGCAGAGGATTGCTAAGAAGACTAGGAGAAAAGTTTACTATGAGTATGTGGTTATGTGGAAAGATCATTCTGCAGAAGATTCAAGTTGGATAACTGAGACTGATATCTAGAAGCATGGAAAGAAAGTGGAGGACCTCATGGACAGGAGTCCATGAATATGTTTTGTCCTAAGGAGTATGATGCAGGATCATTGCCATCAAAATTCAAAGAGGCCAAGTGGAGGACAACTCAACATACAACGCGCACATTTAAATTGGTTTTGATCCCAAGGAGAACACGTCATTTTTTATGTTTTAAAAGAATTATAATTAAAGAGATTTATATTTTTTGGGACTAGAGCCATTGTAAACAATCCAGGAGATTGTAATTTCTTTAATGCATAAGGGATTGTACAGATATTGAGCATCAATTCGTATCTGGGTTGTAAATGCCCATTTATTGTGGTAAGGCTTAGTAGGAGAATGTTTTAATTATGATATGATAGCACTAAGGTAGGCTGGAGGGAAGGCTTGGGAATCCCCTCATGTATAAATATATGTAATCTAAGCCCAAATGAAGTTGTTGAAGGATATTGTAATTGCTTCTAAGAGTTGTTGTTATCGTTGCTGAAGGTTGTTGAAGAATGTTTTTATTTTGTTGTTGAAATCTTGTTGGAGAGTTGTAAGAACTTGTGTACATACTTTCTGAATGAATACAACATAGGAGATTTGCTTCTGGATGTCTGGATTTTCTTATCTCTGAAGTTCTTTGGGTAATTTTGTGCTTACCTGTTTTATTTATTTTTATGCCTATATGACCATTTCATGGTCAGATTAATTAACCTTTAATGTTTTATAAGTT
Organism: Picea engelmannii; assembly: GCA_009831015.1. Lineage (NCBI taxonomy): Eukaryota > Viridiplantae > Streptophyta > Pinopsida > Pinales > Pinaceae > Picea > Picea engelmannii. Next base: position 222,283 of record ML792199.1, read on the forward strand.
TCAATTGTTTCTCTTCTAAGACTTGGGTTCAAGGAGTGCACAGTTCCACGCAAGGAGTGCAAAGGCAGAGTCATTTTCAAACTCGTTTGTTCAAAAGAGATAGCGTGAAACTTTGAAGAGAGAGTGCGAGGAGTGCACACATACTCAGTGAAGTATAGGAGCTCAAGGAGAAATTCCAAGGAAGACAAATGCAAGAAGTGCACAAGAGGATTGTTAAGGTCCTAACCCGCACATAGGTAGATCAATGTATGCGGATGTAATAAAGGTCAATATTAATAAGGTCTTTCAATAAAATAGAATAAGGTGGATGTAAGAAGACTTAATAGAAGCTTCAGCTTCTAGAAGGATCTTCCTCTAGATGCTTCTCTTAATAGACATATTTAGTATAAATAAGAGGCGAAGGTATGAGAAACCTATGTTGGAGATTATTGTAACAAAGCGCTGCTCGACTGGAGGTTGCCCCCTCGAAGAGGCCTGTGAACATTGCTATCTGAATCAAAGTGTTATTTATGTTGCTATTTCGTATATCATTTCTGTGTATTGTGAAGATTATGCTGGATATTTTACTGTTAGTCTGTCATTTCTAGCATTTCATTTCTGTTCTGCACATTTTATATATCTGGTATCTTGCAAGTGTTATCAGAGCACTTTCCTTGGCAGAAATTGTGGGTATTTTTGTTTCAGGGTAGAGATGTATTCTGATGTCTTTAATCCACAGAGATCTGTCATTACGTGCATAAACCCATGGTTGAGGGATTCATACACGCAGGAAATACAAGTGGTTCTTAAGTGCACATCTGTTGGCCACCCTTGTAACCCCTGTTGGTACCCCTTCGAGTGGTAGCGCATCAGACAGCACCTATGTACGGATTGGCCTAGATTCCTGAAGCCCTCTTTAGATAAACCTATCGGTCGCCGGACTGCTATAGTGTCACCGAGAATAGCACTCGGGAAGATACTCTCTAGTACCTGGGTAGTCGGGTAGTACAGCTAAGGGTAAGGTCTATCCTCCTTAGTTAGTGCCCTGAGATATTGGGCCGAGTACTATTGTTGGACCCCGCACGTATATCAGAGAGATATAGCACAGGGCAAACCCTTGTCTGTAGAACCCTTGAATACCTAACCCTTGGGGAATATAAACATCAACATCAACAAATTAAACCAGTGAGATCTATTGACGTGCATCTGTGTTTGCGTTGCTAAGTAAATACTCTCTGGTTCATAATTTGGGGATTTCAGCAAAAAGTCTGGAAAATTTTTCACCATTATTTGAGACCTATTCCATTAGACTCATCTCTTCCCCCTTGTCACATTCATCCATATCATTTTTCAGCAAAAAAAAAAATTCACCCCGCCCGCTCCCATTTTTTCACCATTATTTGAGACCTATTCCATTAGACTCATCTCTTCCCCCTTGTCACATTTATCCATATCATTTTTCGGCAAAAAAAATAAAATTCTGACCCCGCCCGCTCCCATTTTTTCACCATTATTTGAGACCTATTCCATTAGACTCATCTCTTTCCCCTTGTCACATTCATCCATATCATTTTTCTGTAAAAATTTCTAACCCCGCCCGCTCCCTTTCTAGTTCACACATCATCATGGCCCATACCCGTGGCCAAGAACTAGACTCTCGCATCAACACCTTGGAAAATGGTTTCCTTAAGACCCAACAAGAAGTGCAACAACTCAGTGCTACTCTTGCCTCTCATGATGCCTCCATAAATGCCTCCATAACTACATCTGTCAATGTAGCCGTGCAGTCCGCAATGGCGGAAGTCAAAAATGAACTTGAATCTGTCGTTGTAGCACTCTGCACCAGACTCAAAATCCCTCTCGATGACTCTTTTCCTGATGCACATAAAAAGACTGAAGGTGAAACTTTTTCCCATTCCTTTCAACCCCATCACTTTCAAAGGGGCATACACCTTCCG
>ML792199.1:227232-245825 GCA_009831015.1 Picea engelmannii
AGCAATTTTTGGCAAGAATTGTTTAAGCTACAAGGCACACAATTGCATCTTAGCTCAGCTTATCATCCCCAAACGGATGGTCAAACAGAAGTTGTCAACAAGTGTTTGGAAACATATCTGAGGTGCTTTGCCTCTGAAAAACAACACTAGTGGGTTCAATGGTTACCCCTCGCCGAATGGTGGTACAACACTACATACCATACAACCACTCGCATGACTCCCTTTGAAGTAGTATATGGACAGAAGCCACCTTCAGTTCTCTCATACTTACTAGGTACCTCGAAGGTCCAGGCAGTTGACCAAACACTTACCGTTCGAGAGGACATCCTTCGTACCCTTAAAGAGAACTTGGTCATGGAACAGAATCGAATGAAGCAGCAAGTAGATCAAGGTCGCTCTGAACGTCAATTTTCAGAAGGGGATTAGGTGTTTCTGAGACTGCAACCATATAAGCAAACTTCCTTCAAGGCCGAGCATTGTCAGAAGCTAGCACCCAAATTCTATGGCCCTTACACAGTTCTCAAGCGTGTGGGACAAGTCGCATATCAGTTAGCTCTGCCCAGTTAGTCGAAGCTACACCCTGTTTTTCATGTTTCATGCTTGAAGAAGGTGGTTGGAACCAGGTGCCAAATTCAAACTAACCTTCCAGAGTTAGCTGAAGAAGGCTCCATTTGGCTACAGCCAGAAGCAGTTTTGGACCAGCGTGAGCGTCGCCTGCGTCAGAGAACCATCAAGGAAGTGCTAGTACAGTGGAAAGGCATGACTCCAGAAGATGCCACTTGGGAACCAGCTACCATTCTGCAGCAGTTTCCACATCTCAAGCCTTGAGGACAAGGTTGTTTTTAAGGGGGCGGACATGTTAAGGTCCTAACCCGCACATAGGTAGATCAATGTATGCAGATGTAATAAAGGTCAATATTAATAAGGCCTTTCAATAAAATAGAATAAGGCGGATGTAAGAAGATCTAATAGAAGCTTCCGCTTCTAGAAGGATCTTCCTCTAGATGCTTCTCTTAATAGACATATTTAGTATAAATAAGAGGCGAAGGTATGAGAAACCTATCTTGGAGATTATTGTAACAGAGCGCTGCTCGACTGGAGGTTGCCCCCTCGAAGAGGCCTATGAACATTGCTATCTGAATCAAAGTGCTATTTCTGTTGCTATTTCGTATATCATTTTTGTGTATTGTGAAGATTATGCTGGATATTTTACTGTTAGTCTGTCATTTCTAGCATTTCATTTATGTTCTGCATATTTTATATATCTGGTATCTTGCAAGGATTTTCCAAAAATATTCAAGTCTGAAGTCTCTCAAAGTATCAAAGAAGTGCAATGAGTGTGCCAGGGGTTCAAATCACTTAGAGTGATTGAGCCCAAGAGAAATCGCGAGAAAAACTCCTTTAAGGAAGGATATATCTCGTTTGAAGAATGGACAAACGATATCCATTCAGGAGAATCCAAGATCTTTCGTGATCGTCAAATTTGGAGAAGGTGCACGTGTTTTAACCCCTAAAGTCCTTCAGACTTTGTGAGTTTGAAGATTTTTCATGGTTAGGCGCAAAGGAGACAAAAATCTCAAAGTACTAATGTCCGAAGATTATTTGGACCGTCCATCAATGAGGACACACATCTGTAGATCAGAGGTAGTCTCAAATTCTGGATATTCGGAAGAATTAGAGTGTGGTTGCGAAAACACACAAGACTCCCAAAGGCCTAAAGGCCGGAATAAGTCCCGACCGTTGACCGGGAGAGACATGTGAAAAGTGGATCTAGCCTCCACTGATTCCATCTTCGAGGGTATTATAATTTGGAGCCTCCAGAACTCCCAAAGCCCGAAGTTCTGGAGCCAACCTCAACGATTGGTTGTCGATAAAACGAGGACTGTTGATCTTTTCCCTTTGCAAATTTGTAATTCACGGATTCAGGAGGAAGTGAAATATAAGTATTGAAAATATTCGAAGCCTAGATCTCGGAGAAAACATCAGTTGTCGATATGAGACAAACGCCAACTGTCTGATCTGCCTCATTTGACTATTCACGGGTTTGACCTTCAAAAGAGTTTTGGTGAGTTTCTTTTGGAGCACCCGAATCCCGGAGCTCCGAAGTACCAAATTCTTCGGTGATTTGAAAGCTGGCCCACGTTTTTGGCCCGAGGTCACGTGGAAGACTCTGCTGGAGTACTAGGACCCTCGCAAACTTGATCTTACACACGGAGAAAAAGGAAAGGGCCTGTGAAGAAGCACTTTGAGGGCTCAGTAGGGGACCAAGAGATAATTCAACTCCTTCGTATAATGATCCTTAGAACGGGAGGTTGTGTGAACCCCTGGGAGTGGTGGGGGTTTTCATCATTTGTTTAAGTCAAATGAATTTAAGTAAAAACTTTAGTATCAAATATTATTGAAGGAAGATTGATCCTCCTTTGGCCCCTTATTAGCACTAAACCCTCCGACTAGCTATCATATTAAACAATTCCTTAGTGGAAATATGTACAAATATTAATTCTTAACATGAAAATATGGATGGTGGAAACAGAGTAGAAAATGCATAAATAACAGGACAAACCATAGAGTTTGTGCACAATATTTTAAGGTAAAAGCAGGTAAAATCCAAAGATGAAAATATCAACTATGCAAGCTCTTTTAATTCCCTTTGGCAGGACTAGATACCAATTTGATGTGATGAGAAATTAACAAATATCAAATCCTTCCTAACTGAATTCAAAAGACACATGAAAAGATAAATGTAATTTGTGGTCACTCTTTGAAAGTTTCTTACATGAGCAAGGTAGATTGAGTCACAAGCATTTTCATACAATATTATAATATTATATGCTTTAGGCTTGCACATCTTGGAATTTATAGACACTTTTAATCACTCTAAAAGAGATAGACTTATAAGAACTATTATGAGCCTTCATATCTAAAGATTATGATGATCCACCATCCATTGGTGGACTCACGTTGACAACTGCTTGAGTGATGAGCTTGGATTTGTATAATTTTATGGAAGTGTTCCAACTGACCAAGTGATGCAAAGAAGTTATGTTCCTTTTACTGTTATTTCTCCTAATAGTCTTACACAACCTCTGCAAACACTACAAAAAACTTATATGAACAATGTACGTAGATGAAATTTGAACAGGGGCATCATTTTATCCTTGCCACACAATCACATATTTTTGGACATGGTTTCATGATGGATTTTTCTTATAACTTACATGAACGGAGTATGTAGATGAATTTTGAACATGGGAATTGTTTCATCATGGGCCACACAAACACAGGTTTTTGAACATGGTTCTAGGCTTAATTTTTCTTCTAACTTACATGAATAGAGTATGTAGAAGAAATTTTTATAGGGGCATTGTTTCATTCTGACCACACAAACACAGGTTTTTGAACATGGTTTCAGGCTGAATACCACTTCTTTACAACCTCACTTTCATGAAAAATCCCTCTTTTGGGTGAAACTTTTTGATGGTTTGGGAGAATTGCAAATCATTGTGGCATTCCGTATGGATGATCACTATTGGTTTTCGATGGAAGTATCTGTGTAAAGTTTCTTTTCAGGAAGACCCATCTTCTTTTAGCCTTGGTGATTTGAGAATATTTAAGCATGAGTTGTGAGATTCAAGCTCAGTGTCTTTCATCATCATTTTGAGTCTCTTTCTCTTGGTACACAAGCACATATGCTAGCTTTTTTGTCCTTTTTAGGGTAGGATTTTACTAGAACATCTGTTTTTTGAATGATGTAGATTTTTTGTTCCCTATGTAATAATTTGACCTTTTAAGTAATACAATTTACTATTTCACAAATAAATAAATATCTACATTTAATATAGGAATTTTTATCATCATACAATCAATTTTTCTCCTACTTGAACGACATTATACAACTGGAAAAATTATTTTGTAATGTTTCTATGTCTCACTCTCTACATGAATTTTTCTCTCCAAATATTAGTAGGTGTAATAGAAAACAAATAATTAAAGCCACCAATAAACCAAGTTTTTAAAAATAGTAGAACAAAATGTTATTAAATAGGCCCCCCAAAAACCCAGAAAGCCTCCATTATATTATATATTCCAAAATCTCCTTCTCGAGTTTACATCCATTTAATGTTTTGAAATAATCCACAAATTCCTAAAATCATTCATACTAAAGAAAATCATTTGTAATTTTTAAAATGCCAAAATATATGGGATTCCAATTTGTCTCCTCAATTTTCCAACGAGAAAGCAACTCACTTCTCCTCAAATTTTGGGCATGCCAAATGCCCCTAAGGTTTCTGCAAACTATTTTAGTTTGTGGGACTACTATGTAGCCCATCATACATGCAAATACATCACCATGAAGTTGTTTCTTGTTATATGTAATAACGTGGACATGCGTATGGACTGTTGTATGCCCAAGTGGTTGTGTTTTGATAATGGAAAATTTTGATACTAAAATCACCTCATTTTGATTTTGTTTGTGGGAACTACTTAAGAGGCTTGCATTTTTTTAATAAAATGCCACGTACATATGTTGTTTATATTAATAGTTAAAGGAATTATTTAATTAAAGGAAAAAAAAACCTTTAGATCACACATCATTTAAGAATCAAGTACATAGACAGTAAAGTCTTGTTTCTAGTTTAATCTTCATGATTAATATAATGATGATGTAACTTCTAGGTATGCTCCATCTGCTCCTGCACCTGGATCTACTGCACTTGGTACTACTCCATGCAAAGTGGACTGCACCGAAATGAACGATCTCACTCTCACTGTCATCTGTGATTCTATATGTCCCCTTCTTTCTTCAATCGCGAAGAAATAAGATTGCAATCCGCTGGTTGAGAGGATAGTAGCTCGGGCCTTCCTTAAGGCAAGTCAGAATGCCTTATAAGATCTACCTTCCCAGCCTTAAGGTTAATCCATCTACTGCTAACGGAAATAAAGTGACAGATATCGCTCAGAAGGGCAGGCAATTATGGCACAGGCTACAAGGGCAAAGGCCTAGGCATCCTTTCTTGTTAGAGAGCTCTCCGAACCGCAGGAGATAGTTGCCCATCATACGGCTCACCAACTTCACTTGCTCCGAGAATGTTAGGTCGGGGGGGTTCTGAAGATGTGAAAAAATCGACGGTTTCTCAAAAGATGTCTCCAATGGTGTATTTTCCTGGGGAGATCCGACTGACCCTACTAAGAAAGAGGAGACTCAGGATGCGGGGCTAACCCTGTCTGCCTCATTTGGTCCTGTGGCTTTCCGGGGCTTGCACTTCAATGAAGGCTTATCCCCAGGCAGGTGGCCTATTTTATCTCTTTTATTGGCACCGCCRGAACACCATCCAAGGTCGATAAGGATAGCTTGTGAAAACGCTTGTAGCCCTAGCGCCCTACCAGCCACAGGCTAGCTGGCTCAGGTGCTTACTTTGCTTTTGGTCCAACTGCTGCCTGCTGTGCATCAACGACTACCCATGCTTATGCTTTGGTACTGCCTGGTAGATAAACTTCTACTGGTACTGGTAGTGGTGCTAGTACCTATACCCTTGCTTCTGTATGCCTAAGCTACTGGTTCTTAAGCTGCTATAGGTAGTTCTGGGTCCACCTCTACTACCGTTGCTTTTCCTGCTTGCTATCGATCTAACAGAAGGTATGCTTGCTTTGATTCTAGTGGCTATGCTGCTGGATCTCTAACTGCTCGTGCTATAAGCTATGCTGCGTATGAATATGGGCCTAGATCTGGATCTTCGACTGGTTAAACCGGGTAAACCCTGGGGTACCGGGTAAACCCTGGGGTATGGAACTTGGTAGAAGTGTAACCCTACACCGAAATTGCATTTCAACAAAGATTTTCCATCATGATCGTACCCTCCTTGGCATTTCCATTTATCCACAACATCCAATGGATGCCAGATTCCATTGTACGCTCTTTGATTTTGGCATTTCACTATTCCCATGGGCACACATATCCATGCCTCATCCGACCGCTCGATCTAATCTAACGGTTGAGGTTGGTCATTGGGCTTCTTTGGCAATTGACCTACATCCCACTCACTTGCATTTCTAATTCCTTCGCTATGTTCTGTATCTTTGAGCTCTGGTGCTCTGGTTGTTTTCTTTTAACCGCTTCTTTTTTATTCTTGCAGTAACCACCTTTGCTCTACATTTCAACGTGCCCAAATTTTCTTTGAAGCAACATCAGTTGCGAGGAGTCTATAGCAGATAATGGCATGAGTTTCTTTAGAGTTTGACAGACTGTTTGTGGTTATTCCTGTGATTTTGAGGTAAGAACACAATCCAGGTTTCTTTTGAGTTTGATTGGTTTTCATTACTTAGCATTAAGTTTGTGTGTTTGTCTTTGTGAATTTGTGACTGGATTTTACCCTCTTCTTTCGATTTCATGTTGTTTTCATTACAAAAAGGATACCCAGGTCATCTCTTCATTTTTGGTTATGGGTGGTGTTTTCACCTAGAAGGTTACAAACATGCATTCAAGAAAGAGAATTACATTGCCGCACATACACGTAATACTCAAGAGATATATTCGGGAAGGTTAACCAGCCGTCTTAATATAATGATGATGTAGATAAAACATAGAATATTGTTATATTTAAATCTTATCAAAATTTCCATTTTCACTCACTCTTTATGTACACAATTTTCAAGGTTTAACATAAGTCGTGAATGTGATTACACTAGAATAATTTTTTGTTTGATAAACATACATTGAAAAATAGTAAATACCAAGCAGAATTCAAAAGGATATTAGACGATTCATAATACACCATGACATGATCCATAAAGATCCATGTAGGCAATGGTAATGGAATGCAGTTGGTTTTCTATAGAAGATATGTCAGAGAAAATTATTCAAGCAGAAACCATTGGTCTAATGTTTAGTTCGTACTTTCCAACCCAGATATTGCCAATTATTTTCATTGTGACCTCTCTTACTATATATTTTAAATATGGTACTCTCTCTTATAATATGTATGCTTCATGAATTTTTCCTACAATTTTTCTTTTTGCCAACCGATGTACATAAAATTATATATGGCATATCCAAATGCTTTAACAGAAACAAAATATTGTACCCAATCCTAGCTACAAATGAGAGACTTGCAGTGCACATAAGATTGTGGTCATGCAAGGTTCATCTAGACTCTAGAGCTTATTTCAATTAGAATTACCAATAATCTCTAGAAGAACAATTCCCATCTTTGAAATGATGGAAACCTCTGGTATCCCTTATAAAAAATTCTCAGGAAACTATATTTGAGATGTAATTAGTGGCATAGTGGCAATCACTACACAGCCGAAGATTCTTCACAATTCAAATGAATGTATGTCCCTGGAGGTGTATTAATTAGTCCAAATGTAGTTGCCAACTTTTCACCATGAAAAAGACGCATACATGTAGCACAAATTTTGTATCAGGGATGTACCCTGCAACTTCCATCTTCCCTGACAATGTCTCCAGTTTTGGATAAATTTCTTCCATATGTGGGTGTGATATGTTTATGTTTCTAGAAAGGGACGTAGTTATCTTGTTATTGATCTCAATCCAACTACATCCAAGATCCACATTTACATTCCTTTCTTTCATTAATTTTTGTACTTTCTCAATGCCATCCCACTTGCCAATTTCTTCATATATGTTTGATAGTTGGACATAATGTGCAAATTTTTTTTGGTTCCAAATCGATAAGGTTCCAACATGTTCTCCAATATTTATATTATTATGAAACCTGCAAGAACCATGTAAATACCCCAAGATAACAACATCGGGTTTTATGTGTATTTTGTCAACAAATCCTTTGGCTTCTTCCAGGTGGTCAACACGACCAAAAAGGTCAACGATGTAGTAATAGTGATTCATCGTAGGAGTGATTCCATAACATTGAATCATAGAGTCAAAGTATCAGCAACCATCATCCAGTAGGAAGCATGACAACATGCAAACATAAAAACAATAAAAGTTACATAATTTGGCTTTGAATTGGAGAGCCAATTTTCCCTAATCATGCATAGAATAACCTACAATCATTTCATTCCACGAGACTGTGTTTTTTCTAGACATTGTTTCAAAAAAACATTGTGCATCTATTATGCTCCCACATTTGGGATACATGTCAACAAGGGCACTTCCCATAAAAATATTAGACTAGAACCCACTTATAATAATGACTTCATGCACCTATTTCATATATCCCAAAGATGACAAGTTAGAGCATGTTGAGAGAACACTCGAAAATGTATCGCAATATGATTTCATTCCCGTGAGTTGCATTTTCCAAAATAGTCTTAGGCTCGAGCATAAAAATGTTCATTATGTGCATACCCTGCAATCGTTGCATTCCATGAGACCATATTACACTCGAGAAATTTTCAAAATATCTTCAAGGATTATTCACCCTTTTCACCTAACATAATGGGTTTGTGGAAGAGGCCCTAAAGATCTTTCGAACAAGGCCTTTCCTAGGTATATTTTCTATTTGCTACCCTTTTCACTTGTTTTGACCTGAGATTTTCAACAATATGGTGAACCTGCGTTCGCACGGTACCACAATGAAGTTATAATCTGATAGTTAGTTTTGGATACTTGCATTTTTTGGAATATTGGAGGTGACTTTTGTTACTACATTGACTATCCTTCACTACCCTTCATACACATAAATATGTATTTTTGTATTTGCATGTAATAGTTTTTAATATTTTGCAGATTTCAAAATTAACCCCAAGCTTCGGCTGAAGATGGATAGTGCTTTAGTGGTTACCAATGAAGCCATTATGTTGTACCGACTTGTATCAATTTTTATTAGAGCCTACTTAACTCAACTATTTGGTCAATACCAAACAATGAAGCTGAGATTATTTTATTGCTTCCAAACTCTTATAGTAATCCCATGCTTTTCTAACAAACTTTACATCGGTTTTTGTTTGACTTATTCTTGCAAATTTAAAGATACTTATCATATTAGGTCATACCATTTACAACGATTACAATATGCCACATGCACCAGGATAACTTATATAACAAGTACTCAAATATTTTTGATTATATTTTAGGATTAATAAGGGTTTGCATATATGGGAGTGAATTTTCCAACTAGTGCAAAACCTTTGTTTTAGCCTTCTCAGTTGGGGTGGTTATAGTAGTTTTATTCAAACTTCGAAGTTAGGAAACTCTCTAGGAATACCTATTTATTAGGTTGTATCTTGCTTAATACATTTTTGAAGTTGCATCATCATTTAAATGCCAATCAGTTCGATATATATTTTAGGGTACACAAATATGTTTGATATAACCTAACATGAATGCCGATGCAATTAATTTCTTTGTTGTTTTTTTAGATATATTGTTGATTAGATAAGGTCAACATTAAGATGCAACATTATTTTAAAGATAATTTTTTGTAAGTTCTTGTCAATTGTTTCTAGGTGCCATAGCATATGGATTTACCTCGTTCTAATGAATGATACTTTCCTTTTTATAGTGATTGTGCCTCTCAACAATAAACTATGAAAACAATAGAAAAAAATGTCATTAGTGTAAGAGTCCTTTGTTTGAGACTAGATGGAAAAAGGCCCTTTTGGTTGAAGTGATGGATGTAATTGTTGGCATGTCCCCTTCTGGTGAAAGTAAAAAGGATCTTTATGTTGCCTTGATGCCTTTTATATGAAGGTATTGTTGGGGTTAACAATTGAAATGGATTTTGTGTTGCCTTGATTTTTTATAAGAAGGTACATTTTAGTAGCTATTGTTATGGGGTTTAGTTGTTGATAGTTTTTGATAAGGAATTTGTGGGTGATTTTTAAATGTATAAATTGTTATGGGGTTTGGTCGTTGATAGCTTTTGATAAGGAAGTTGTGGGTGAATTTTAAATGTATAAATTGTTAGGTACTCATATTACATTCTCTAATATAAGAACTCATGTTATAAAGATAAAATATTGAGATAAATTGAAAAGCATTATAAATGTTACAAGTGTTTGTCCATTGAGAAGACACAACCAAGAAAAATCTTGTAAAATTGGCATAGTTGGCTTAGAAAAATTCAATAATTTATCCACAAAATTTATATCCTCCAATATAACAACTCCCACTAGAAAGATACTGACTTTACATCCTCTACTATAATAACTATGAAGATATTATATTGAGATAAATCGACAAGCATCATCAATGTAAGAGAAACTAAAATAATGTTCAAAAGTGGTGATGTAGAGATTTATTTCCAAACTATAAATTTCAGATATATTTTTTCCCAACTTAATATCTAAGATAGAAGAATATAAATTCATGTATTGGGTTGGTTTTCTCATTAAATATAGTTTTATTACTTTTAAATTTAATGTTTTGTTATTATATAACCTAATGGTCTAGCTTGGATTTCCAAAGATTTTTATATTCCTAACACATAGCATATACAGGTAAGACCATCCAATATATTCATAATAAACATGAACTCGAACCAAATGATTTTTGGAAATCCAAACAAATGTAACCCTTACAATATCAAATATTATATCAACATCAAATCCTTCTAAAGTCTTGACAGTATAATTTGAATTGAGAATATACATAATCATAGTTAGCAAGTAGTTTCAAAGTGCTTACAGAGAGGGTGCATACTAGCATATGCATTTTCTAGTTAAATGTTTACTTTTGCTCATAAGATCTCACATACAACACTTCCACTAATTTACCCAACAAAATATTTGTGGTGACGCATAGTAGAGCTAATCCAAAGTCCATGTCAAAAGTAGCATTTTGATCTCTTATACTTATTAGAGCCAAAAAAGAAGAAGTTAAACATTGCATATCATTTCATTAATGAATTTCTTTTTGAATCACAATCTCATGAGTTTCTTTTGTAAATACAAATCAAATTTATTGATGCATTCCCAATTCTTCTAGAATCATTAGCACAAACACAAATCTATATTAAACACAATAAACAATCTTTGAAGTCCCAATTAAATGTAACATTTTAAAACCTCTCTCAATACAAGAATCTATCATTTTCCAAGGATCAATAAGATTTCTTTTTATAGTTTTTCGATATCATCATTATAGAAGAAATGTGTCATCTTTAGAATTCCAGGGTTTTCAATAATATTGTAGTGTGTGGGGGGTTCCAGATTGTAGTACAACCCTTAGAACATTATTTTCCTTCCATTGATCTTTGTTGATATGGATATAGCGAACAATGAAGGCATGTTGGTAGAGGGTTACACTATAAAGAATGTATTGCATAGAAAAATGACTATCTAACTATAATCTACCCTGAAAATATACTCGTTACAAACTAGCAATGAAACATGACAACAAAATTCCTAATTTACACAATTAACAAGTAACAAACACACAGAATTCTAAATACAAGTTTGAAGGGTCCTTTCATAATCAATGAATCAGTAATAAAGAATGCATAATAGTAGTAGAGAAAATATTAATATCTCCCGAGCTTAACATAAGAGGTGGTCAGTATCAACACATATGAACTTTGTGGTGAAATATCATCAAAACTTATCGAGAGATATGTAGGAGTGTACAATGAGAACCTTGACAAACACAACCCATGATGCTTGCAACATTGTCTAGAGTATATTACATTTTAATGAATACATTTTCTTCTTATTATTATATATAGTTTTATATTTTATCAACAAATTCGCCAAGACTTTACAAGGTTTTATAATTCAATGAAAGATTCGCCAATATTTTACAAGATTATATAATTGGCAAAAATATTCGCCAAAAAATTATATATACATATTATATTATTGATAAAATAGCCTTCAATTTTTCCTATGTATCATGGGGATTCACCCATTTGTTATACATATAAATTTTTGGGGTGGGGGGTGGGGGGGGAAATCACCCCTGATATTTTCAGACATGTATGTGATTGTGAAATAGACTTTGTATAATGAAGAATATATTTCATGAATAAAATTTCACAAAGAATTAGCTCGGGGCATGCCTTCAATGATGTTTTAGATCTTGGGATTTATGAAAGTGAGATGTTTGAAGTATGCTTATCAAATTCACTTTTGTTTTAAATGCATGACTCATTTAAAGTTCTTTGAAATGTTCAAAATTATTTCATCCTTTTTCTTGTGAGAATATATCCATGTATCCTCTATTTGCATGTGATTTAAAGGGTTGCATAAATGGTGAATCACCATTTATGCAACCATCTAAATCACGTGAAATATGTAAATGTGGATGAACTTGCACAGATAAGATCTAGCTAGCAAAGGACATACAGAGTTTGCAGAAAAATGAGAAAGACGGAAATGAGAGAAAGAGAGAGAGAGAGTCAAAGAATGGTATTAACCAAATGAATGAATGATAATTTACACATGATATACTCTATATAACTCAACTAGAGGAGAAGCCAATGTGCCATAGTGGTGGTCTAGAGTGATCTGGACACACACTGACAGTTACGGGAGTTTACTGCCACCTAGTCTGAGTTAAATAGTGTCTCAGTCTTTAGTTAACTGATTGAAACAAAGTGAAGTGAGGAGGAGATCAGGGAATCATGAGTAATGCAGTAGTTTGGTGTTAATACTAAGGACACCACACATTACCAGGTGGTGATCCTAATGTTGCATGGTGATGAAAATAATGTGGCGTTAAGAATCCACTCAACTGATCAAACTAAAATGTGAACTGAAGAGAATATTCTCCTAGAATGTAGGAAAATGAATATTCTCCCTAAACTATAAGATACTGAATAATGACTAATAAACATAGGGAAAACCTTACTAAAAATAAATTCTAGCTGTTTGTGAAGTATCTTCAACACCCCCCTGAACATCACTATGGGGAAAATAAAGAATGGGTCCCGGGAATGAGGCCATGTTAGGTACCTGAAAACAAAAGATACACTGAAATAAAAGAGGAAAGAAAGAAAAACTCATTGGAAAACCCTCCCCTGAAAGTACAATGTATGTAAAAAAAACAACTCACAATTTCTAGGCAACTATGTCTTTAACTCCAAGATAACTCCAAGATGACTGGGTGGAGAATGGAACTTCTTCTTAGCGAAAGTCTTGGTGAATATGTCTGTAGTCTGTTTTTCTTAAGGATAGAACTGCAGGTCAATGATCCCCTTGTGTACTAAGTCCCGGATGTAGTGCATGTGGATCTCGATGTGCTTTTTCCACTGCCTCTGAAATGGATATCTACAGAACTTTATAGTGCTCTGGTTGTCACATCATATGATGATCTATTGATGAAATTGAATGCCCAAATCAGTGAGAAAATGTTGTAGCCACATAGCCTGAATGGTTATGTTAATTACCCATCTATATTCTACCTCGATTGAAAATAGAGCAATAACAACCTACTTCTTTCTTGACCAACAAATGGGCCCAGAACCCAAGCTGAGTGAGTAACTAGATGTGGACTTGCGATCAATGTTTTTTCCAACCCATTCAAAATCAGTGAACCTGATGAGGTCCAATGTAGAGTATGTTGCATAGTGAATCCAAAAGGTGATGGTGCCCTGTACATATCGAAGGATACACTTTTTAGCCTTCCAATGTAGCTCATGTGGATCTTGCATGAACCTAGAGACTACTCTAACTGCATAGGAGAGGTTTGTTCTGGAGTGTGTGTGAGATACAAAAAGCTCCCCATTGGCTATCTGTACAATGTGTTTTCCACTAGTGGAGTGTCCCTGCCATCCTCAATTCTGACTCTTTATAGGAAAGGAGTCAGAGAAGACTTGCAGTTTGTCATGTCCAATATCTCTAGGAGATCTCATGCATATTTGGCCTGAGACAGTTTGATGATTAATACATATTGAATAATCTTGATACCAA
This sequence comes from Picea engelmannii, assembly GCA_009831015.1. NCBI lineage: Eukaryota > Viridiplantae > Streptophyta > Pinopsida > Pinales > Pinaceae > Picea > Picea engelmannii. Next base: position 241,063 of record ML792199.1, read on the forward strand.
GGAAGAAATTTAACGAACCCATGTCCTTCATCAAGAACCTGTCATGTAGAATTCTCTTGAATGCAACAATTGTTGAAGTTGAGTAACCAGTGATCAACACATCATCAACATACAAAACTAGGAGTAGAAGTGAATTAGCTGTCCTGAGCATGTAAACGTTTGGGTATGACTTACAACATACAAAATTATGTGACCACGGGTAGAAGTCCATCTTGGCATATCATGCCATCAGGGCTTGCTTGAGACCATAAAGTGACTTCTTCAGTCAAAAAACCAAATATGAATACTACATGAAGCCCTAGGGATGCTCCATATAGATCTCATGAGAGAGATCTCTGTGAAGAAATGAATTCTTCACTTACATGTAATAGAATTCCCATCCCTTTCCTATCGCAATGGCAAGTGACAATAGAATGGAATCGATCTTCACTATTGGAGCGAATGTCTCATCATAGTCAATGTCGTGCACTTGCTGAAAGCCTTTGGAGACTAGCCTGGCTTTGTATCTACTAACCTGTCCATATGTTGCGCTCTTGGTCCTATAGACCCATCTACACCCAACAAGTTTCCTTCCTGAAGGAAGGAGAACTAGATACCAAGTTTGGTTCTCTAGGAGGGAGTTTTACTCCTCCTGCATGGTGGATTCCCAAAAGGGATTCCTAGCAGCCTCGCCATAGGACTTTGGATATGAAGACTAAACCAAGAAAATATGCTTGGGTGGAATCAGTTTAGTGGCGGTGAGTGCAAGAGGATTCTCCTCGAAATCATATTGATTCCTTCTGGTATCATCTAGATCCCCAACAAGATATCCCGCATCCTGAAGAGTAGAATTGGCCCACTTGGGCCTTGGCTTTGGCTTTGCATCTGCATTTGCATGCATTGGATCTGCATATGAATTTACTGACTCGGTATATGAATCATATGAATCCTCTAAATTAGAACTCTCATATGAAGAAGATTCAACATTTTCATTCTCATCATCTCTGACAGGTGGAAGGAAAAAAGTGTCTACATGCGGCGCCTGAGGTGCATGCAAGATACTTTCCTCAAATTGAACACTGCACTCAATGATGAACCGATCCGTAGAGGTATCAATGAGTTTGTATCCCTTCACACCATCTAGGTATCCAAAAAAGATACACTTTGTACTATGTGGATCAAGTTCCTTTCTCTTCTCAGAGGAAATTCTGGCCCATGCATGTGAACCAAAAAAATGGAAGTGGGTCACTTCCGGTTTGAGGCCACTCCAAGCCTCAAAAGGGGTCTTATCCTTGACAGATCTATGGGGATATATGTTTTGTATGTAGGTTGAACAATGACGTGCTTCAGCCCATAATATCTATGGAAGTGACTTTGCATGCAACATGCAAGATGCCATATATTTCATGGATATATTCTTTCACTCAAAAACTCTATTTTGATATAGATTATAGGGAACCATATGTTGCAACTAAATCCCGAACTCAAGAAAAATATTATGTAACTCATGGTTGACATACTCCCTCCCATTATCTATTCGGAGGACTTTGATAATCCTTCCTGACTATATCTTAACATGGGCCTTAAAATATTTGAGATGCTGAAAGACTTCATATTTGTGCTCGAGAAAGAAAGTCTAGGTATAGCGTGAGAAATCATCAACAAAAATGAGCACGCACTTTTCTTTACTTATTTATGGATGTGAAAAGGGTCCCATGAGATCGTTGTAGATCAGATCCAAAGGAGAGTAGGCCTTCTAAGTCTTTCCTTTGTCGAATTTCTCTTGAGGGTGTTTTCCAAGAACATATTACTCACAAATTCCTTTGGAGAAGTGGATGTCAGGTAGACCTTCAACCATTCCCTGATTGATAAGTTGTTGCATGTATCTAAAATTTAAATTCCCAAACCTTTTGTGCCATATCCTACTGCTTTCATCAGCATGCATAAGTAGTAATGCACAATCTGGTTCAATAAATTTAGAAAATGTGTAGAGTCTGGATTGGTGATTTACCTCACCAGTAGAAAATTTGGAATTGGTTTGCATGTCATAGATATCCACTACATCAAGTGTGGTTATTACTTTATTTCCAGTGCCAAAGTTTGGCATCTAATACAGAGAGAGAATATTGACGGAGAGTTTGGGAACGTGTAACACATTCTCGAAGCTCCTATTTGTGAGTTCAACTCTTCCTTTGCCAGTGACTTCAACTGGAGATTCGTCCCCCATAAGAATAGGAATACATTTTCATGCATCCAATGAAGAGTAGAATTTATTTGTGTATTCCATGTGGCATGATGCACCTAAATCTACAATCCAAGCATCGAGAGAGAAGTTGATGACAATCAAAGCATAGCTAGAATTACCTTTCTTGGGGTTTATATATTTTGGCTTCTTCTTCTTGGCACCCTCGGGGATGCGATATCTAAGGTTGTTTTGCTAAATTGTATGTGCCATTTTATCTATTTGTTTATGCATGCATGCATATTCTGGACGGAATCCTCATTGGAAGTAAGTGCATTTCTCCCCTTTTCTTCCCTTTCCACCTTTGGATCCAAAGGAATCATTGACGGGTTTTGAGTACCCTTCCTTATTTGGATTTTTATGTCCCTTCTCTTTTTCTTTGTGTTTAGATTTATGATTTTGGTGACTGCTACCATATTTCACAGCAAGTGCATGCACCTTTGATCCTTTACTTTTTCCCATATTGATGAGCTTGGTCTGCTCTTGCATTAGAGATTCGATAAATACCTTAAGAGAAAGAATTTTCTAGGTATCTCTAGAAGCGAACCTAACTGAATGAAATGTGGATACAAACACTCAATATTATGGACCAAGTTTGTAAAGAATGGTAAGAACCACTTGTTTCTCCTCCTTAGATTTATCAATCCCGCAAGCCTTGAGTTGCGATAACAAATCCTTATATTTGGTAAATAAATCTTGGAGACAGTCGAAGGTTTTTGGATCCAATGTGAGTAATTCCACCTAGAGTATATGTTCCCTCATATCATCCTATTTTCCAAAAATTCCTTCCATCATGGTCTATACTTCATTGGGGGTTTTACAAGATGATATGTGAAAGAGGAGCTCATGATAAATGAGACTGCAAATATTTCCAAACGCTTCATCCATCTGATTCAGATACTTAGATTTTTCTATGGATGATGTGGTTTCGGTCTCTATGTACATGGTTAACCTGTATAATCCTTTGCTTCGAATATGCATTATCATCTTTTCCTCCCATGCAAAGAAATTGTATGGTGTAAGAATGAATTCTTTTGAAATTCCATTTTTCCCGTTGTCTTCAATATTTGGTACCTACAAAAATAATCTAGTGTGTCTTTTTCCTAGAAATCCGTTGGCTATGATACCATGTAAATGTGGATGAACTTACATAGATAAAATATAGATAACAAAGGACATACATAGTTTGCAGAAAAATGAGAAAAGACGAAAACGAGAGAGAGAGAGAGAGAGAGAGAGAGAGAGAGAGAGAGAGAGAATCAAAGAATTGTATTAACCAAATGAATGAATGATAATTTACACATGATATACTAAGTAGAACTCAACTAATGCGCATTGGAGGAGAAACCAATGTGACATAGTGGTGGTATAAATTGATATAGACACACAACGAGAGTTACGAGAGTTAAATGCCACCTAGTATGAGTTAACTAGTCTCTCAATCTTCAGTTCACTGACTAAAACAAAGTGAAGTGAGGAGGAGATCATGGAATCATGAGTAATGCACTAGTCTGGTGATAATCCCAAGGAAAATGCACATTAGCAGGTGATGATCCCAATGTTGCATGGTGATGAAACCAATGTGTCATTATGACTCCACTCAACTGATCAAACTGAAGTGTGAACCGAAGAGAATATTCTCCTAGAATGTAGGAAAATGAATATTGTCCCTAAACTATAGGAGACTGAATAATGACTAATAAACATAGGAAAAATCTTAGGAAAAAGAAATCCTAGGTGTGTGTGAAGTATCTTCAACACAATAGAGCATATATATATATATATATATACATTATGATATTGAAGCCCTCCAATATTTTCATTATTAAGAAGTTACTTGTTGCATATAAAGATCAAATCAGGTTATCAAGAACCATTCCATGTATAATTCAAAGAAATAAAGATCTATAGTTTTCCTTTGAGTGTTCTCTCATTTTCATATCCCAATATCTCCAAAGAAAAATATTTAGAGAAACTCAAAGAGGACCACAAAATCTATAAAAACGAAGGGGGATATTATCCTCATGAGGTTGTTGCTTCGATCTTAATAGATCTAAACATCAAGAAGAGGCATAGGGTCTTAAGTACTAGAAATCATATAGGAGGTCAAAGGAACATTCATTTTTCACTTCTTAAATTTGTTAGTTACTCTAATAAGAAAATTGATGAAGGTAAAGGGATCACAATATTTGCATTCCATGCACTATTGTATAATAAAGTGTTGCAATTTTTCTTGTTGTTTTACAAGCTTCATGACTTTATAGCTACTGCAATTTCTTCAAATGGAACAAAGTTACCAACTGTTATCACTCCAAGAAACCCTCTGTGGTTGCAGACCAGAGGTGCTTGGTAACTTAAGAAATGAATGTTTTTGTATTTTATAAAGGTGGATCAATGGTACAACTCAATACAACTTATAGCATTCAGACATCAAAGTGATAAACAAATAGACAGTGCTCTCCAAGATTGGTTAAACAGTAAGATAACTTTAAGTGGATGAAGAAAAGATTGCTCATAAACCAGTGCAAAGCAGGGCTTAATA
>ML792199.1:271244-294040 GCA_009831015.1 Picea engelmannii
AAGGTGAGAATACCACCTGCCATTTGGTGGTCCTCTATAGCCACCATCTTGTACTTGTGCCATTGTTATTTATTGATTGCCTCCATTCTATCTGTAGTGCATTTCATCTCTTGAATGAAACAAAGATCTGGTTGTTCCTGCTTTATTTTGGTCCTAAGGATTCTTTGTTTTCTTGGGATGTTTAGGCCTATTATATTCTAAGTTATAACCTTCATTTAAACATGTGGGGGGGAGTTGGGAAAGAGTTTCTTGATCTTACCCGAATTTATCAGTAGTGCTCCAAGCTCCTCCAGGGCTACGCTATTTGATTTCCTGCCTTTTTTCCTCCTCGTCTTTTTAGGTGATAGTTGTGGTTGTCCCTCGTCGGATTTGACTCCTAGGTGCCCTATCTCCCCGTGTGTGCATTTTAGTCCTCTGGCTTTGGATTCCTCCCGTAGGAGAAACAGGTACTGGATGTGGTGAAGTTGCTCTATAGGTACATTGTCTACTCCCTGCCTTTTCCATTGCTCTAATATGTTTGGAAGGTCTATCCCTTCCCTTTCCAAGAGGTCCCTGAGATCAGGGTCTTTTGTGCCTACTTCACTCGGGGTCATCTCTGCATCTCCCTCTGTGTCTTGCATGGAGGTGTTGTCATCTTTTGTTTCTTCGTTCATCGAGGTTGTGCAACTCCCCTGTGTCGTCTTGTTTCTTGGTCGATCGGTAGGCTCTTTTGTTGCTTATTCTATGGCCTCTTGAGCTTTTTCCGAGTCCCTTTCATCTTCTGCCCCTTTATTGGTTTGGTCCCTTCCTTCCATTTTATTCTGGGTCTCCGGGTTATTTCCTGTTGGGGTTTTATTAAGGAATGATTTTATTCTATGGGTCGGAAAACTGAGTCCACCGGTTTCCTTTGTCCTGTCCTTTCTATTTTGTAGAACGTTTTCTACCTCTGAGAAGCTTGTAGGATGCACACCATGAATAGGTTCAAATCGGTTTTTCTGCTCAGTAAATTTATGGTCTTATGTTTGGTTCACTTTCCACTGTGGGTTTTTTTTCTTGTCATCTGCTATGGGGACTAGGGGGGATTGAAGTTGAGAAGAGGAAGGTTGAATGATACATACTTTGATTGGTATGGAGTTCCGTGCTTGTAGTTTTCCTGTTTTACGTTTTTTTTTTTTTTTTTTTATACTTTTTTTCCCCTTTTCTTTGTTTTCATGCAAATTGAAAGTAGCTAAGAAACAACTTCAAAATCATAGTTCAAAAGATGAAACCAGTAATAGATGTTGATTTGTATGAAATAAATACACACTCCATTCTACATGACAGCATTGACAAGGTGTTGCATAACAATGGCCTTTTTAGATTGGATGCATTCTTGTATACTGTACTAGATTTCCTTTTCGATGCATTTCAGGTTCTACTACATTTTCGTTATTCCTCGACCAACATGCACAATGGATTGATAGATTATTTCTTGGGCTGTTTAAAAAATGGTGATGTTGAGGCATTAGAGTCATATGAATACGAATTGGAATCCGATTTTATTCGGCAGTTGCATGGAATACACGACGTCGCTACGTATTTTTCAATGATGCGGTTGTCTGCATCTCTAATTCCACCTGCACATGAGAGGGAACTTTGGGGAGATACATTTTGTATACGGTGGCTGTCTAACTGGCTCAATATATCAATTGGAATCTGGTCATTGACCAGAAAATAGGATATCTACTTTTCAACAAAACTGCATCTAACAATCCATATTGCATCTTGTTCCATGATGTCAATGCTGTCAGTGGTCATTATGAACCACTACTGTACAAAAAATTGTCCATATGAAATCTTGAAGGAGATCATATTTACTTGTCCCTCATTTGCAAAGACCTTGAATCACAATGGAAACAGATTATGCATCGCATAGACTGCAATGGTTTACAACTAGCAACAACTGTTGTGTCTAGCCGTGGAGATAGTTTGTTCAATGCAATTTGTTGTTTGGCAGAAACAAAGTTCGATGTGAAGTCACTATAGATTTAGACTATATAGTCCTTTTGCAATGCAATTATAGGTGGCAACCAACAGGCTTTAAGCTACTTGCATGAACACCTTTCGCCATATCTCCTACAAAACATGATGGCAATTGGAAGTTGGAAAGAATACCTTGTAAACATGGCGCTGCCATATGAAAAAGGAAATTTGGAGGGTTTCATATTCTATTTGCAATGGCTATCTATCATATTCAGATTAAATATCTAGGTCTGGTCGGCCCTGCCAGATGGCACTGTCCATTCTTGGTCTATTGATTCAAATTATGATCGAACAATTGACATCCTCTCGTTGTAAACAAATACAACACATATCCATTATCAACCTTTGATTGGACATATCACTGGTTCAGGGGTCAATGTCCATGCCACCCAAAGCGCATCAAATCTGCATATGCGTGGCATGTTTTTTAGTGAGAATGAAACTCCTCCCAGTTGCAATATGGCCATACAGGGCTTAAAGAAAAAACGTAGACTAAGTTATCACAATTTGGAAAAATTCATCCTTGAAATTCTTCCCAGTTCTGATGAGGCCATATAGGGCTTAAAAAAAATGTATACTAAGTTATCACAACTTGAAAAAACTTATGCATGAAATTTGTCCTAGTTTCGATGAGGCCATGCATCCCTTAAACAAAAAACGTAGACTAGGTTATGACAACCTGAATCAGAGTGAAATTCATCCTAGTTGCCATCAGGTCATCTTGCCCTTGGACAAGAAACGTAGAGTAAGTATCACAACTTGAAAAATGTCACACGTGAAAGAAAAAAAAAACATTTCTGAACTTCCTTTTAGAGAGAAACTCACATATCACAGTCTAAAGAAATGTGTTCGTGCACAACACAAAAGAAATAGGTACGGTTGCATATCCCACAATATTCATGCAATTGTCACATGTCGGGGGCTAGAATTAACACCATGCACTACTACCAATGAAAACCAGCAAACACTTTCTACCCATACTTCCTTACAAAAGAAAAATGAAAGACATACCTACACGAAACAAATCAAAGACACTCCTTCAATTGCACGTGAAATTTGTGAACAATTGAATTTCACAAAAAATAGTAATTCTTTCATGCTTGATTTGGAAGAAAATACCTCTGCTTGACAATGCATGATAAAACATTTTCTAGTGGAAAAAAATTGTCTTCCATGCAAACAGTCGCTTGAAAATGGAAAACTGCCACAGTTTGCAACCCCTGAGAAAATAATATGTAATACTCCACTAACAGATGTAAGTGAACTTACAGAACTTGAAGAGACACTTGTGTCTCTGCAAATTTCATTTGCACAAATCAGGTCCTGGGGTTATAAACGACCCCAGATGGGATTAACAGGATCAATTATTAATGTGCATGTTCAACTAGATGTTGTGCAAAAAGCCTTGCCACAATTCATTAGTGATACAATGACAATTCTTGTGTCTCTCAAAAGACGCTTGCGATACAAAAATTCGTATTAGACATGCAAAGTGTGTGTGCATGCTGTTATGAAAGCATTAAAGGAATTATGTTCCAGGGCCCTGTACAAAGCACAAAACATTTGTATAAATGAGAAATGGAACATTGTTCTTGGAGAAGAGGATGCCAACTATGCAAATACTCTCAAAAATGCTAGTGAATTTGATACAAGTGATGAATAAGAGAATGAAACACGTGTTGAGACATTGGTGCATGGATTCACTGATTCACAGTGCATTTGTGACTTGCAAGACAAGATTGTCGAAATTGCACCTGCTGAGGGAAAGCACCCACTTGGAATATTCAAGGACAAATTCGCCGAGGAAATGAACTTCCCAACACTCTTCTATGGAGATCCACGTGCCACTGACATTACAAAATGATTTAATTATCATAAAATAGTTTGATGGGAGCTTCTACATTCAAGCGGTGACTTCTCCTGTCACATAACAAATTTGTTTTTCAAAACAATGCGCATAATAATAGAGCAAGTTTTGTATTGCATGTGGGTTCAAATAAGAAAAGGCCAGTTACAAGGAAGAAATTTGTTGGCCAAGGATGTCAAATACAATGTAAACCTAGAAAAAATTCTGAAATTTGATATTGGATACATAGATTTCAAAAACATTTGCACCTCTCCTGACTATTTGCAACAAAACAAGAAAACTATTTTTGCAATGATCTGGCAATTGGTCACTCCAACATTTTTCATCACATCTACAAGTGCAGAGCATTACTGGGATCCATTGGTGGCTTTCATTTCTGACCTGCATCGGAACAGGAAACGTAAAAAACAAATCGATACACTGGGAAATAATGGCGTTGACTACCTCATAAGAAAATATCCAGTGACATGTACTCGTTACTACATACATAGAATAAATGCATTGAGACAATTTATATGCCATGACGAAACATTTTTCGGAAAAATATTGAACTACTTTTTTGTGACTAAATTCCAGAATAGGGGGAATGAACATGACCACACACTGTTGTGGATAAAGGGTGCACCGGTCAATGGAGATGACAACAATTCACATATCGAGCAATTTGTGGACAAATACATAACATACAATATAGATCATTTGGATCCAGAACTTGTCAAATTTCATAGACATTATCATACAAGAAGTTGTAGAAAACGAAAAAACTCGCATTGCAGATACAACTTTGTTGTGCCGCCAATGAGAGATACAAAAATCATAGAGACACTTAGTTTAGAGGACAATGTTTTTGTTGAGAAATCTAAATCCTTCTTCACATTTCTAGAACAAGGAGAGTTTGATGAACTGATGAGCTTCGATGACTTCTTAAGAGAGATAAATCTATCATAAGATGAGTACATCCAAGCCATACAATGTACGCTTGAACAACCAAAAGTTTTCCTTAAATGAAAACTTTCCCATATTTGGAGCAATAGTTTCTCCAAGGACATGCCATTTATGTGGAAAACAAATACAGATGCACAGTACGTGCTCAATGCATATGCTGTAGCATCATACTGTACCATGTATATGGAAAAGGTTGACAAATCTATGACAAGTGCATTCAGAAGAATATGCAAAGAACATGAAAGAAGTCATATATATGCCATACAAATGATACACACACTTGGCAATACATTGCTTAATCTTCAACAAATGTCTGCTCAGCAAGCAGTTCACATTGTACTTTCCCTGCCCCTCACTTATAGTTCAAGAAAATGTGTCTTCATAAACACGGCTCCACTTGAGAAACCCACATTTGTGCTTAAACCGTTGGTTTTTCTAGAACAAGAGCCCGACAATTCAGAAGACGTGCTATGTCGCTATATTATTGATTACTACCTCCAACGTCCATCTCCTATTAGGCATATATTCTTAGCAGAATTCATATCTCATTACAAAAAAGATGGCGTGCGCATATCAAAAAGAAAAAAACCCTCTGTGATACGGTTTGTCAAATACAATAAACATTCTGACTATGAAAATTAATGTAGAGAAAAACTTTTGCTATACGTTCCATTCGATGAAAACAAAGAGACATTAAAAGATAACTTCTCTAAATGGGAGGCTGCGTATGTTGCCTCTGAGACTATAGTGCAAATCAATGAAGCTAGTTTACTTATAATGTTAATCCAACATGGGGTGATCTAGAAATTGTCGTTAATGAGATAGAAAACCCTGACAATCTTGATGAGACATTCACAAACTAAAAAAAACCATAACTCCTTGTGATTCCTATGACTTACAAGTAGATTTGCCTCGTTCTCGAATAGGTGGAAGTGAAAAACATATCAATATTGGTTTCCAAGTCACAAAACATCCTTTACTAATTCAAAATAATGAATACCATAGAATAAGACGTCTGTTGAATTGAGAACATCAAACAATTCTAAAGGACATTGCACTTAAAAAATGCTTGAACATGGACACTCCTGTGCATTTGTTCCTTACAGGCAAAGAAAGAATAGGCAATACATTCACAATGAAAGCATTGTTCCAAATGCTTATATGAATCTATGATTCAAACAATTCCTTTGATCATATGAAACCAAAGAGCCTAATAGTTTCATACACATGAAAAGTTGCATATAATGCAAGTGGAACAACAGTCCACTCTGCATTTTTAATGCCTTTTAACAAGTCACAGTTTCTTCCACTTAGAAAGGAAATGTTGGATACATTGTCTAAGATTTATGACAAACTCCAACTTCTCTTTATATATGAAGCATCTCTGATTGGAATTCGCTTCTTGTATTCCATTGACAACTGACTACGAAGCATAAAACATGTGCACACGAAATACTTTGGAAACATTGACATGATATTCCGTGGGGATCTCTACCAGGCGAAACCCATCCAATATTATTTGATATTTGAACAACCTATGGTTAACATGCAAACGATGACTCATGACTTCTGGAGAGACAATATTAAATGCTTTGAATTTCATACTACAATGCGTGAGACATATGAAAGATTCATTGCAATTTTGAATAGAATGCGGACAAACTGCCAAACATATGATGATTTAACATATATCAATTCGAGGTGCTTGCGGCCTGCACCAACAGACCACACATTCCGTTACCTGTTTTACAAAATTAAGAATGTTGCAATGCATAACAGGAACATGCTATCGCTCATGCATGGGGATGATATTATCATCAATTCAATTGACCTGGAAGAAGACAACCATGGAAATGTTCCACATCATGAACATACATCCACTTTACCTTTGCAGCTTGTGCTAAAATTAGAAATGATAATTGAAATATATGCCTTCAACTATGATTCACAGGATGGCTTGGTCAATGGTGCAGATGGAATACTCAAAGGCTATACGAAAACATAAAAACTTGATGTCCTTTGGATTAAGTCCCATGAATCGCATATAGGCAAGTGGCAAGCAAGCAAGTTGGCTTATTTATATAATTCAAGCACTGCAAGTGATTGGACACCTATTTTTCGAATATCAAAGACAATATCGACATCAACAAAGATAGGTCGACTGAAGATTCAAAAAAAGTTTCCAATCAAAATTGCATGTGCACATAAAGTCCACAGATTGCAAGGACTAACACTTGATAATGTTGCATTTTAGCTTGTTGGAATTTGGATACATGGACTTGTATACACAACACTGTCCTGTGTCAGAAGCATAGAATCCTTGTATTTACTAAGTCCTATTACAAAAGATAACTTCAAAGTCAAACAAAAATTTGATATTGAAATGGAACGACTCAGGACCACTGAAAAATGGCAACTGCAGTATGATTACCAATTCATACAAACAAATTCATATGTATCAATTCTTTCACTTAACACATGCATCTTACATGCACACATGGATAATATACTTAATGACTATGATACAATGCAATCTGATATTCTTTGCTTGCAGGAAACATACATGGAATTATGCATGAAAAACAAATAATTCCCAAATCACAATTGCATATCAAGTTACATTACACATGGGGTGATGATATCGATGAAAAAACAAGAACCAATTTTGGACCATATACATTTCGAAGAAAAGAATGTTGAGGTGTTGCTTGCAAAAATATTTTTCCATGGAACAAAAATTGCAATACTTAATCTATATGTTGCTCCACATACGACATTCTCCAACATAGTTTATGTTATTTCGAATGCATTGGGCCATTTCCATATGAATGGACCCATTGTGCTTGTAGGAGACTTCAATATTGACATGCTACAAAATAATGCCAGAACAAAAGAATTGGAAAACTACATGTGCAAATACAGTCTCTGCTTTCTTTTGAACAACACAAGCCATCTGCAAAATACACTTATTGACCATGTGTGGTCAAATGTCCCCATTGCTAAATACTGTATGTTTATCTTAGACACATATTGGTCTGATCATGATACGATTGGTATTGCACTTGAATTATGATATATACATCAAACATATTGCAAAGTCATATTTCTATGTTTCAAAGCATATATGTATAGCTTGTTGCAAAAAAAAACAAAAAAAACTATCTAGCTTCTTAATTTTCCCTGATTTGTACACATACTGGTCTGGTCACCACACAGTTAGTGTTGTAATTGAATTATGAAATATACATTATGCATATTGCAGATTCATATTTGTATGCTTGAAACCATATTTGTCTATCTTGTTGCAAAAAATCGAGATATCCAACTTCTTATTTTTCCTTGGTTTGTAATTGCTTTTGGTCACAATTCTTTTTTTGCAAATACACACACACACACACACACACACACACACAGAAACTTGAATGAAATTAAAAAAAAAAAGGTACAATCTTCTAAAACTATTTGTTACTCTATTCATCTTATTGTATTTTATTTAGTATATGTACATAGTACTTGCCTTTTTCTTTACATGTTAACTTATGTTCATATCCATTTTGTTTTGTGCTTTTGTTCATAGAAACAATTAGGAAAACTAGACACCACAAAGAACTCCTAACCAGGAATGTAGAGGAATCCATGCAAAGGTGAGTTTTTCTGCCCATGTTCCATATCCAATAGTTTTTTGTTTACTCTGTCTGTATTTGTTGAACTTGATTGCACCTCTGTTTTTGTTTTTTTTTGCCTCCTTGGACACTCCATATATTCGTGTACATTGACTTGTATTCATGTCAATTATATTTTTTGTTTTTCTATCTTGAAATAAATAAATTTATACTCCATCTTTTCTTTTTTCCTTCCCCTCTATTATCCATTTATGATTCTATACTTAGTCCCATGTCTATTCTTGCAGGTTCCTAGGATAGCGGAGTGGCAGATTTCATGTCCATCTATATCTTTACATCATGACTCTATCTATCAATTTGTATATCACGGAACTCCCAGTGCTGCTTGAAGGACAACGAACAATAGAAGTGAAATGTTGAGTGAGCCAGCCCACAAGTTCGTCTCTCCATTTGTATATCGCAGAACTCTAGGTACTATTTGTAGCACATAGAACAATAGAGGCCCAATTTTGAGCCCGCTAGCCTAAGAACCCATGATCCAAAAAGTGGATAAGTATGGAATGAGGGATCTGTACATGATCTATAAAATATCATATCCATACTTTATAAAAGTACATATTTAGTATGTATTACTCATTCCTCGAAAAATTTCTAGGTCCAGAATTGGCAGATACACGTATTCATATTTCCACTTGCTTTTATATCGCCAACCGGATCGACCACTTTCCCATTTCATATTGTACATATTACATGTAATATGAATTACATAATACATGTAATGTGTAATACATACTCAATCTTGAGCCCGCCAGTCCTGGAGTACGTCTGTCAATTTGTATGCTGCAGAACTCCCAGTGTTGTTTGGAGGACACAGATCAATAGAAGTGAAATGTTGAGCCAACTAGCCCACAAGTCCTATTGACAATTTGTATATCATGCAACTATGTGTGTTGTTTTCAAAAAACAAAACAATAGAGGCCCAATTTTGAGCCGGCCAGCCCGAGAACCCGCGATCCAAAATGTGAATATTTTGAGCCCACCAACCCAATAACCTGTGATACATATCACATGTAATGTGTAATACATATTCAATCTTGAGCCCGCGAGTCTTGGATTCCATATGTCAATTTGTATATCGTTGAACTCCGAATGTTGTTTGGAGGATAGGGAAACATCATGAGTTCGTCTGTCAATTTGTATATTGCGGAACTCCCAGTGCTACTTGGAGGACATGGAACAATAGAAGTGAATTGTTGAGCAAGATAGCCCACAAGTCCTCCTTTCAATTTGTATATCATGCAACTATGAGTGATATTTGTAGCACACAGAACAATAGAGGCCCAATTTTGAGCTCGCCAGCCCGGGAACCCGCGATCCAAAAAGTGGCTAAGTATGGAATGAGGGATTCGTACATGCTCTATAAAATATCATATCCATACTTTATAAAAGTACATATTTAGTATGTATTACTCGTTCCTCGGAGAATTTATGGGCCCAGAAGTGTTGGATACACATGTTCATATTTCCACTTGCTTTTATATCGCCAACCTGACCGACCGCTTGCTCGTTTCATATTGTACATGTTACATGTAATATGTATTACATATTACATGTGATGTGTAATACATATTCAATCTTGAGCCCGCCAGTCCTGGAGTCCGTCTGTCAATTTCTATACTGCAGAACTCCAAGTGTTGTTTGGAGGACACAAAACAATAGAAGTGCAATGTTGAGCCAACCAACCTGCAAGTCTGCTTGTCAATTTGTATATCGCGCAACTCTAGGTGTTGTTTTCAGGACACAGAACAATAGAGGCCCAATTTACAGCCCGCTAGCCCGCAAGTCCGCAATCCAAAAAAGTGGCTAAGTATGGAATAAGGGATCTATACATGATCTATAAAATGTCATGTCCATACTTTTTAAAAGTACATATTTAGTATGCATTTCTTGTTTCTCGGAGCATGCCATCCCTGGAGTCCGTCTGTCAATTTTTATATCGCGAAACTCAATAGAAGTACAATGTTGAGTGAGCCATCCCACAAGTCCTCTTGTCAATTTTTATATCAAGGAATTATGGGTTATATTTGTAAGGCATAGAACAATAGAGGCTCGTTTTTTAGCCCGACAACCCGTGATCCAAAAAGTGTACATGTTCTATAAAATATCAGACAACCCACAAGTCCACCTATCAATTTGTATATCGTGAAACTCTGAGTGTTATTTGTAGGACACAGAACAATAGAGGACTATTTTTGAGCCCGAGAACTCGTGATCTACAAAGTGGCCAAGTATGGAATGCGATATCCATACATGCTCTATAAAATATCATGTCCATACTTTATAAAGGTACATATTTAGTTTTCCCCAGTGGTTTGTACACATACTGGTCTGGTTCCCACATAGTTGGTGTTGCACATGAATTATGAAATATACACCACACATATTGCATAATCATATTTGTATGCTTCAAACCATATCTGTCTGTCTTGTTGCAAAAAATTGAGATATCCAACTTCTTAGTTTTCCGTGGTTTGTAATTGCTTTTGGTCACAAGATTTTTTTTTGCAATATATATATATATATACAAAAAAAAAAAAACTTGAATGAACTTGAAAGAAAAAAAAGGTTCATTCTTCTAAAACTATATGTTAATCTATTCCTCTTATTCTATTTTATTTAGTGTATGTACATAGTACTTGCCTTTTTCTTTACATGTCAACCTATGTTCATGTCTATTTTTCTTTGTGATTTTGTTCATATAAACAAACAGGAAAACTAAACACCGCAAAGAACTCCTAACCAAGAATGTAGAGGAATCGATGCAAAGGTGCATTTTTCTACCCATGTTCCATATCCAATAGTTTTATGTTTACTGTCTATATTTGTTGAACTGGTTTGCAGCTCTATTTTTTTTTTTCCCTCCTTCGACATTCCATATCTTCCTGCACATTGACTTCTCTTCATCTCAATTATATTTCCTCTGCTGCTATCTTAAAATAAATAAATTTGTACTCCATCTTTTCTTTTCATGTGTTCCTACATAACAATTTTTTTCATGTTGGTTCTTACCTTCCTTTCTTTTTCTTGTTCAATACTTAGCCGTTGTCCTTTTTTTTTCTTCCCCTATATTATCCATTTATGATTCTATACTTAGTCCCATTTCTATGCTCATGGTTCTCGAATTTTATGGCTGCCCCACCGAACTCTCATGCCCCATGTGCGAGGTATACATCACGAGTCCGACCGAGCACTTTCGTTTCCTTAGCCAATTTTATGGCCGGGGGTTCCCGGCTACACGTTATGGAATTCTCATTTCGCGTGTTCCGAGTATACATCTTCCATCCAAAGCTTGGGTGATCCATGTCTATGCTCACTGGTTCCCAGACGCCGGAGTGGAAGATTTCATGTCCATATATATCTCTACATCATGAGTTCGACTGACGACCATTCATTTTCATAGTTCGTGAATTTTATGGCCAGGGATTCTTGTGTGGGTTCCATCCAACTCTCATGCCCCATGTACACGGTATACATCTTACTCCTGAAACATCCGTGATCTACAATTCCAATCGGGCTCCAGGATTGCAATTTATTTGATAATTTTATGTAATTAAATTGTACAATATCAATATTTAATATTAATAATTTAGTATTTGAAAATAATTATTTTAGAAGTGCAATGTTGAGCCAACCAGCCCACAAGTCCACCTATCAATTTGTATATCGCAGAATCCTGGGTGCAATTTGTACGACAGGAAGAAATAGAGCCCCATTTTATCCATTTCTTCACTTTGTTAGAACATAATTATTTATTTAAAATAATAGGTTAATATATATATATATATATATATATATATATATATATATATATATATATATTTAATGTTGCGTTTACATATTGTAAAACCCATGGTAGATATTATGGAATATTTATTTTTTGTTCAATTAGTTTTCTTTAAGAATGTCATTGTCTTGCCACCAATAATATAATAACTTTATTGTCTAATTAAATTGTACAATATCGATACTTAATATTAATAAATTAGTATTCAAAATAATGTTTTAGATAATATTAGATAGTTGATAGGGATCACCATCCATAAACAATCACAATCCTGAGCCCGCCAACCCTAGAGTCCGTCTGTCAATTTGTATATCGCAGAACTCTGAGTGCTGTTTGGAGGACACAAAATAATAGAAGTGCAATGTTGAGGCAGCCAACCCACAATTCCTCTTGTCAATTTGTATATCACAGAATTCTGGGTGCTATTTATAATGCATGAAACAATAGAGGCCCATATTTTAGCCTGAGAACCCATGATCCAAAAAAGTGTACATGCTCTATAAATCTCAGCTAGGCCACAAGTCCTCCTGTCAATTTGTATATCGCGGAACTCTGGGTGCTATTTGTAGGACACAGAGCAATAGAGGCCTATTTTTTAACCTGCCACACTGAGAACCTATGATCCAAAAAGTGGCCAAGTATGGAATGCGATATCCGTACATGCTCTATAAAATCTCATGTGTACCTTGATGCGTATTTATTTCCATTGCTGCGAAGTCCAAAGGAGCTCATGGAATAGCCATATCCCAGATAACAACTTTTTATCGATGGATCGTAGCCATATCCCAGAACCAACCCATTAGAGCTCACTATTGATGGATCTTTCTATGAATGGCGAATGAGACTACTCAACTGGGATGACTAAGCTCGAGAAAATAGATTTTAGGATTTCACTCAGTTATAATACAAAAAAGATACAGGACTCCCATGATCCCTGAGTTGTGTTGTCTACTATAGCACGGGGAGGCCTGGGCCGCCACCATGGGAAACCGACCCATTCTCCCACCAACCAGTTTGAAAAACGACATCTTACCGAAACCAGAGGAAATATAAGCATAATAGGGTTAGCTCCTACACTGATAAACTTGACCTGGGTTGTTTGTGCGCTAGTCCAGGTTGATGGGATGCTCTTCGTCTCCATCCTTCCTTGCCTCGTTCTCCTTCCTCTTCTCCACCAGGCATGTCTTTTTGATGCACGTTGGGGTTCCTTTTCTGTCGGTTGGAGTAATGTCTATGTGGTGGACATAGCACAAGTAAAGATGGAATTGACTTGCCATTCATTCTATTTTTTCCTTCTGGCTTCGTTGGTCCTCAGCCAATATTTTTCCACATACCTCCAGGTTGTTGAGGCGGTTCAGAATACCTGTGAGCACCTTCGTCTGGTCCCTGGTTTCCATCCTTTTGGTCTCCTTCCGATCCACACAGATCTTTCCAATCAACATTTTTGTTTGCCAGGCCTCCTCCACCATCCTGTGGTAGAGGGTTGTTCTAGGTTGTATGGCCCCTGGGTCCCTTATCCCCCCCCACTTCCTGAGTTAGTTTTGTCCAGGTTTTTCCCTTGCAAGAGATGTTGATTTCTCTCTCCCATCTTTTGATGATTGTTTTTCCCTTTGTATTGACCTACGTGAGGAAGGTATTCATTGTTTCCTTGGCCACTTGCTCCATTCCTGTCATCCTCTTGACACTTGGTCGAGGTTTGGTCCCCTGGGGGCCTCTCTTACTATTGGTTTTCTTCATTCGTACCATCTTCGCTTGCTTATGGTGGTTTTTACATTGGGTTCTTCTCCTGTTCCAATTCACCCCTTCCTGGTATGTAAGATGGCCCCTGTAATTGCTTTGCTTCCGTCTGGGGCTATTTCTGTTATATCTTCTTTTATGGTGCCATCCCAGCTGCAGTCCCGTCCTTGCAATCATGGCCTGCTCATCAAGGTGTCCCTTCTAGTCCTTTCCCACTGTTCCAGAGCGTGTGCACTTGATGGCCTTGTTGTAATCCCTGCGCCAATGCTCTACCCTGCACGCTGTACGACAATCATTCCCCCCCATAACGGTACTTGGGGGAGGTGTACCCATACTTGACCCTAGAGAAAAATTTATCCCTTCATCCTTTGTCGCCTACTGGTTATCTATTCTGCTTTCCCACGGATGACCCCTGTACTTCTTCCTATTGACAGGACCGTGGTGTCGAACCTTCTCCTGATGTGTGATTTGTATCTGCATTTGAAACCGTGTTTGAATGGTGGGCAGTCAGATTCTGTCAAGAACCTACATGCCCTCCAGTTTCTCCTATGCCTCCATTCTCGAAGTGGTCTTCCATACTTCTGCTATTGTCACAATCTTTTTCTATGAGTTGGGTGCAATCTGTTCGTAACTGCCCTTGTGGGATGTTACTCCAGATAGTGTCCATTTCTGGACCTTCCTTGTCAACCCCCTCGTTCACTATTATGTTTGCCAATCCATTTGCTGACCTCCGTACCCAGCGCAAATCCACTATGATCCCTATCTACATGTGCAACTGGATTTTTTGCAGTGAGTGTGCCAATCGTCAGTGCCTCTGGATTTTTCCCATTCTGGTACCATTTTGGAGTTTTATTACTGTGTTGATAACCAACACGGAATATCCTTCCAGTATGGTGTTTGTCGTTGCCTGCTGACTTAGAATCTCCAGGCCAGTCTCCAGGGATCCGAATTCTTGGACATTGTTGGTTGAGTTTCCCAGACTCCCAGCATACAGCTGGATGATGTTTCCTTTACTGTCCCTGATAACTCCTCCCAAACCTGCTCCCCCTGGGTTTCCTTTCGACGCCCCATCGAAATTCATTTTAACAGAGCCTAAGGGTGGTGGCTTCCAGTTGCGCTCACCTACTTGGAGTTGCAGTGGTCATCTAAACTGATTGGGGTTGCGTCTGTATTTCAGGTGGAAGGCCTCTAGGATTCGAGAATCCTGGTCAATGAGTTGTTCTCTACCTACCTGGCAGTTGCGGCTCTGCACCATGTCTTATGTCATGGATATTATTGTTTCCTTGATCTTCCCTTCGGGCCAACTTTGGTTTCTGAAAATGCCCCGGTTTCTCTCCTTTCATATCGACCATATGATCATCCTTGGGATGAGGATCCAACAGAGGTTCACCTCTTCTTGTTCGTTTTAGTCCTCTTTCCAGAGATTGATGGTTGCGGCGATGTTGCCTCAGATCCTATTGAACTGGCGGAAGATGCTTGCCACCTAGTCCCAGATTTTTGTAGTGTAGGCGCATTCGTTAAGGAGATGGTTCGTTGTTTCTTCATGGGCTTGATAGAGGTGACATATTGAGGGGCTTATGAATCCCCTTTTCCTTAGGTTTTCCCAAGTTAGAATGCGGTTGTGGAGTATTAACCATTGGAAAAATTTTATTTTGGCCATTTGGGTCTGTTCCAAAGCTTATCCCAATGTTGCGAGGGGTATTCTTGGTCCAAGTCTGCGATATAGTGCCTGACTTATTTCAAGTTGAATTCCCCACCATCTTTTTGTCCCCATCTCAGATGGTCATCTCCTTCCGTGACTACTATTTTCCATCTTCCCAGTTCCTCCTCCACCGCTTTAACTGTTGTTGCGGGTTTATCACTATTCTGTGGAGTGAGCTTATCCCAGATTCTCCATTTGTTGTAGTTTGTTTCATGTTTCTAGTATTGGTAAACATTGATTTTACCTTGCACTATTAACTCCTGTTGGAGTACCTCTCTTTCCGGGTTCTCCATTCTCGGTTCCTATTGCCAAGCGTCCTCCCAGAATCTGGTTGTTTTGTCATTCCTGACTTCCCAGAAGCTGTGTGCCTGAATTTAGGCTTTGTTGCACCAGGCTAGGTTCTAGACGACTGAACCTTCTTTGGTTCCTCTGAAGCAGATTCGGTCCTAGTCGCGAATGTCCGGGGCATACTTTGCCTTCCATAGGTTTACCAAAGGTGTAGTAGGTTCTTTGACTCAACGCCACCAGAGTTTTTCCCCATAGGCATCATTGGTCACTTACGGGTCTTGTAGCCCCAGGCCTCCTTTGCTTTTTGGTTTACAAACCTTTTCCCAAGCCACCAGGGCCCATTTTTTATTTGTTCCGTGCCTCACCACAGGAAGGCCCTTTGGATGGTTCTTATTTTTTGTAGAATCCCTTGGGGGGTTTGGGAAGACAGACATCATAAAGGCTGGGATTGATTGTAAAACATACTTAGTTAGGGTCAGTCTTTCGGCTAGTTTGAGGGATCTATACATCCAATTTTTTACCTGCTCTTGTAACTTGTTTATTACTCCTTTCCAAGTCGACATTTTGTAATATTTTTCTATTAGTGAACGCCCAAGTACTTAGCTGGGAGAGATTTTCGTTCAAAGCCCAGAACGTTGGCCAAATTTCTTTAAATAGCTGGGTTGGTGTTGAAGAAGAAGATCATCCACTTGGAATGGTTGATCTCGGCACGCGAGGCTTCCCCAAATTCTTCTAGGATTCGTTTGTAGGATTTAGCTTCCTTGACCATGGGTATTCCATGAAGTAAGGTATCATCCAAAAACTGTTGATGTGTTGAAGTAAGGCAATTTTCGAAGGGTTTGATACCTGTTATTTCCCCTGTTGCGGTTGTGCTCTTTATGCTCCAGCTGAGGCCTTCCATCATCAGAGTGAACAAAAAGGGGGACAACGGGTCTCCTTGTCTGATGCCTCTCATGGGCCAAAAAGGTTTGGCAGGGGCTCCATTTATTAGTAGTGAGTAGCTTGTTGTGGATACGAGGCCAACAATCGAGYTGATCCAGTGCTGGGTGAATCGAAAGGCTTCGAAAGTCTTGACCATATAGTGCAGCTAATTTTTTCATAAGATTTTTCCAGGTCCAGTTGTATTATCATTCCCCCTCTCTTCTAAAGCTTAAAAGTGTGAATGAGCTCATGGGTATGGATGATGTTATCCATTATTTGTCTTCCTTCCACAAAGCCTGCCTATTCTTGTGAGACAAATGTAGGTAGGAGGGGTTTCAGTCTATTTTCTATGACTTTAGAGATTATCTTGTAGACCACATTGCATATCACTATAGGTCTGTACCGGTCAGGGATTTTGGCTTCATTTTCTTTGGGGATTAGTGTGTTCATTATAGTGTTTAGCGCTTTAAGAATGGAGGATGACCTTCAAGAGTCTTCTAATACCTTATAAGCATCATATTTGACAATTTACCAGCAGGCTTTGAAGAACTCCACTGTGAAGCCATCTGGACCTGGGGCTTTCCCATTGGGCATTTCCTGGAGTACCTGGTCAAATTCTTCTATGGAAATAGGTTTGTTTAGGAAGATGTTTTGTTCCTCAGTGACCAGGCATGGAATATGTTGGTTTATCCTTTGTATGGCCTCCGTTCTATCTTGGTTGGGTTCCTGGGCTATTCTGTGGAAGTGGTTAACCAGAGCGGTTTCAATATCCTTATGTGACTTGGACGCAATTCCATCCTAGTCCTTGATCTTTAGGATTTTGTTGTGGGCTCTTCTGGGCATGGTTGTTATATGAAAGAACTTGGTGTTCCATTCTCCTTCCTTTAGCCATCTGATCTGGGACTTTTGACGCCAGAGTGTTTCTTCCTGCTGGCAACGCGCCTCCCATTGTTGGGTCATCTAGATCTCCTCCTTTTTTTAGTCCTCCGTATAGCCTTCCAAAATGCAGGTTTCTTGGATTTTTTTCATTCTTTCTTCTATCTTGTTTTTCTCTTGCTTTATATGCCCAAAGGTGTCCTTGTTCCACTCCTTGAGCTTATATTTGATGTACTTTAGTTTTTTATAAAGTTGGAACATCCTTGTCCCTTTCTTTGGTTGCTCCTCCTGCCACCATTGTGTGATGCTTTCCTTGAAAGTTAGGTGTTCAATCCAGAATTTCTCAAATTTGAAGGGTCTGTTCTTTGGTGTTGTTTAGAATCCTTCTTCCAGTTGCACTGGCCAGTGATCAGATCCCCCCCAAGGGAGGATGTTGCAATCTAAGGTTAGCCCCTGCATAATGATTGACTCTGATACGAGGAATCTGTTGAGTCTTGCTGCTACCTAAAAATGGTTCATCCGTTTATTGTTCTAGGTGAACTGGCCATTCTTAGTTTTGATATCTACCATCTCTGTTGTGTCTATGAACTTTGAGAAGTCGTCCACATCCTGATCCAATCTTCTTGTGCCTCCTTTCTTCTCCACAAGCGAGGTGATGATGTTGAAGTCCCCAGCTAGGATCCAATGGAGGTTGGTGGATTGGGTTTTTATATCTTCTAGGTATCGGATCATTCCTCTCTTTTCCTCTGACACTCGAGGCCCATACACATTAGTGCAAAGAATCTCCTCTGTGTTTCCAATGATTTGCATGCGCACTGTTAGGGTGTGTCTAGTTGCTTCAGTTGCTATTATATTTAGTATTTGTGGGTTCCACAAGGTGAGAATACCACCTGCCATTTGGTGGTCCTCTATAGCCACCATCTTGTACTTGTGCCATTGTTATTTATTGATTGCCTCCATTCTATCTGTAGTGCATTTCATCTCTTGAATGAAACAAAGATCTGGTTGTTCCTGCTTTATTTTGGTCCTAAGGATTCTTTGTTTTCTTGGGATGTTTAGGCCTATTATATTCTAAGTTATAACCTTCATTTAAACATGTGGGGGGGAGTTGGGAAAGAGTTTCTTGATCTTACCCGAATTTATCAGTAGTGCTCCAAGCTCCTCCAGGGCTACGCTATTTGATTTCCTGCCTTTTTTCCTCCTCGTCTTTTTAGGTGATAGTTGTGGTTGTCCCTCGTCGGATTTGACTCCTAGGTGCCCTATCTCCCCGTGTGTGCATTTTAGTCCTCTGGCTTTGGATTCCTCCCGTAGGAGAAACAGGTACTGGATGTGGTGAAGTTGCTCTATAGGTACATTGTCTACTCCCTGCCTTTTCCATTGCTCTAATATGTTTGGAAGGTCTATCCCTTCCCTTTCCAAGAGGTCCCTGAGATCAGGGTCTTTTGTGCCTACTTCACTCGGGGTCATCTCTGCATCTCCCTCTGTGTCTTGCATGGAGGTGTTGTCATCTTTTGTTTCTTCGTTCATCGAGGTTGTGCAACTCCCCTGTGTCGTCTTGTTTCTTGGTCGATCGGTAGGCTCTTTTGTTGCTTATTCTATGGCCTCTTGATCTTTTTCCGAGTCCCTTTCATCTTCTGCCCCTTTACTGGTTTGGTCCCTTCCTTCCATTTTATTCTGGGTCTCCGGGTTATTTCCTGTTGGGGTTTTATTATGCTTTTTATTTGCTCTGTTTCTGGGGTTCGGTGTTATAAACCCTTCCTCATCCTGTTGTGTTTTGGGGTTTGTCGTTTTCTTCTTTTGATTAATAGGGCATTCTCTGATTAGGTGGCCGTGTTCATGGAATCTTCTGCATCTAAAGGGTATCTATTCGTAATCTATGTTTTGGATCCATTGCTCATCCCTGAATTCCAGACTTATGGCTTCTGGGAGTGCTCCAGAAACATCCATCTCTATACAGATTCTTGCGTAAGATGTGTATCCTCCCTTTAGGGTGGCTTCTGAGGTCTTTAAATATTTCCCCAGTTTGTTTCCTATTGCTTCAAAGGTAGAGGGAAACCAATAGTCTAAGGGTAGGGAATAGAATCTCAACCAAACTGGTACCTTTTTGAACATCTCTTTTTCTGGGGATAAGTTTTCCTTCCAAGGTTGCATGTATAGTCCTACTGAGGCGTGGAAGTATGGGCCTCCTTCAAAGACTCTATCCCTGTCCTCCAGGTTCATGAAGAATGTTGTGAAGAAACCTTTCAATCCTAGGTGAAGCTCCACTTCTTCGTTTGGCTTCCAGTGATATTTGATCCAGTTGAGCAGAGTTATTTCTGTGGGCCATAACCCCATGAACTTACAGATTAGCGCATGTGTCCTCATCTGGTCTCTATAGATTTGCGTTTGTGGGTCCTCCAGGACCACCTTGGGTATCATTATTGTTTTAGGTTTTCACAGGTTGCACCCTTCTATCCCATTGGGCTTCATTTTCTCTTGTGTGCATCTCTCTAGGTTTCCTTAGCTTCTTCTCCCGTGCTCTCATTTTTTTCTTGGTTTCTTTCCTGTCTCTTTCCTGGGTCTAATCTCGAGGTTCCTGTCACCGATGCCTTGAAAACTATGCCTCTTGGCCCTTTCCCTCTGTCCACCACTACTTGTTTGTATGATGGGGTTCCGTTACCCCCCCCATTGGTGCTCATGCTGCTCTCTACTATGGCCACGACTGTCAAACCCTATCTTGCGGTTGCTCCAAATCCTATCCACTTGTGTTTTTCCAATTTTAAGACTTCATTGTTACTAACACATTGTATGATCCTATATTCCACAGCCTCGTGACTTGGATACAAGGTAAGGGAATTGTCATCCCATAACAATGGCCCCACCCAACACCTAGAAAACCCAATACAGAGGATGCAATGCAAGCTCAGAAGAGTTAGCAATTGGGTTTCTAAATCACAACAAGAAGGGAAAAACAACAAAAGGTAGGCAAGCATGAAATCAATAGAATTTTTCTTCTTCTAGTGGTCTTTTCTCTCTTTATTATAAATTCCAATGAGAGGTTCTATAGGGCAACCTTATTAGCTTCAAGTCTTCAGCAGGAAAGAATTCATATGTTGAAATCAGATAACACAACACTGCTCTGCCGTGAAGTTGAAGAGGCCCAATTTGTGTAGTTATTACAGTTCCTTTCAAAGCAACCTTGAATGCTTCATCTGATCATATAATGATTTTTTCTCCCTCTGGGTGAGTTTAGGTCCTCTTAAGTTTCAGACTCCCATATGGATACCCTTTCATTCAATGGCTAGCTTAAAAGTACTCTACCTTCCTTCGTTCTCTTATCACTGGAGAATAAGTTAGAGCTAGGGGATGGGAAATTCACTTCAAGTCGTATTTATTAGGTAATAAACCATACCCAGGACCAACACCCAAAGCAGTAATTCCTTTCATAGATCAATATGGAGATCTACTAGTAACCCCATTTTATCTTTCATTCATTCAGACGGTATTGATAAGGAATCCATTAATTTCACAAATATATTAGAATAAAAAATTCCTTGATGTTCATGTCGTAAAATCATGGCACTGGGAAGTCTAGTTCAGGTAGGTTGTTAATGTAGACAAGCAAAAAGTAATGTAAACATGTGCCTAGAAAGTTTTCCGCTACCAACTAATGGTTGCATTTAATGAGCACAATGTTACTAAGGACACATCCAAGTGGAGAAATTGAACAAATCTATCGTGACCACCTCCATGTTGTTCATTTGAAATTATTTATATAATGATTCTACTTGCATGCATATTAAGGGAGGAATCCTTGAATAAACAAAGAAGATTTTTTATACATTAAATTTTATATGCATTATATTATGAGTTAAAATTAAATAAGAATTATTGTTATTAAATGTATTACACGTAGGTGAACATATTTTATATAAAAACATTTACATGATTTAGCACACAATCAACAAGCCTTGAGCGATAACTTAATGCCGCGGTGATGGGAGTGATCGCTTAACACCATAGTGCAATGATGGGTATTTCATGGAAGTTCTCGACATCTTGCATCAATAAGTCGAACAAGTTGTTATTAACACAATGAACAATGAAGGTTGAACAGTTCATAAGTTCAAATTCTTATTAAAGTTCGCCACATTGGATGGTAATTGGGAGAAATAAGAGAGCAATCCATGGGATTTATTTATTTATTACATTTAAAGGCATATACATATTGGAATACTCTTAGTTGTCACAATAAATTAAGGGTTGTGATTTCAACCATTAACCTCCTGGCTGTTATAAAGATATATTACCAAGTTTAAATGATTAACAAAGATTCCATAGCAAGGATCTCATAACTTAATAATAGAATATGTCAGCTATGAAATGTGATAGACTTTTTAATTAACTAAGGCATGCATGGATTTTTATGAATGTTACAGGTATTTCAATTAGTTACTAAGGTGACACTACATTGGGAAGAGTTTAATATTATCCCCATACAAAATGAAGAGGAGAAGTGAGCGATATGCCAGAAGATAAGTTACACGGATGGATGCTACTCAAGAAACATCAGCTCCATAAACAAAGTGATGGCTCGGCTCCCTAAATATAGTTGTTGAATTGAATTGAATAACAATTTGGGTGTAGTTATGATTGTGCAACATCTATAAAGTGAATGCAAGAAAATTCATGCGTGTGGGATTAGGGCCTGTGGGATGTGCACTGCATTCTTCTGGGAACGTAATGGCAATGAAGGGGAATGTTGCTTGATTACATGTAGTGCAGTCTTTGGTTTTTCTCACCATGATGTTTATAAAGTGGTTATGTTGCTAATCTATCAGATATGCGAGTGATAATAACAAGAGTGAGGAATGAAAAACAAATCTGCAAAACAGAAACGAATTGCAGGACAGAAAAAGAATGAAGAACAAATGTGCAATAGCAGAAAACGGATTGCCAGGAACCGAATGCAAAAACACCACACTTGATCTCATTATTGGAATGGATATTTAA